>JAVJIF010011109.1:0-153055 GCA_038442645.1 Agave tequilana | reverse complement strand
GCTTAATTATGGTTAAATAAATTTTCATATTTGACAATTATACACACACACACACACTCTTATAAAACATTTACCAAAAAAAAATTCAACATATGGACAATCAAAATATGGCTAGTATAAAAACAAACTAATTATGCAACTCAACTATAGGCAAGATACAAAAATATGCAAGTATATATAATTAAAGTATTTTGCCATAAAAAGAAACTAGCTAATCACATGCTTGCACATTTCTTGCTAGAGATAAAAATCTTAAGTGGAGAAGTTACCAAAGCATGGGAAATCCCCAAAATAGGTGCCTCTTTGATAGCAATGCACGAGACGATTTGTTTGTTAAGCTTTGATGCATCCGCCACCCGGGAACCATCTCCCCCGAAGTCTTGGAGGAGGACGACACACCTGTATCAATCAAATTTGGCATGTCCTTTGGTACCCAAATCTTTTTGGGTCCTATGGGGTTAGTATTTTCTCGAACCCAAACATTTTTATTTATCATGTTTAATTTACATAACAAAATTTAGCCAAATGGCCTTTGCGATCACAATGAGCACAAGTATATATTTTTTCATACATAAATGCATGCTTGTATTGATGTGAGCATGGACACTTTTCATAATGTTTGTTTGATGCATGAGGAGTGTGTTTCCTTTGGGTTTTTCCCGTAGGAAATATAGATGCAAATTTATTCATGTCAAAAACACACTTTTTCAAAGTTGAATCCAAAACCTCAATGCATTTTTGAATATCCAAAAATTCATTTTTATTACAAGTGATAATTGGGCTTTTACCCTTACAAGTAGTTTATATTTTTCAAAATCAATTTTTATTTTATCAAAAGATTTTGACAAATCATTTTTCTCATTTAAGACAATCTCAAATTTGTTCTTTAATAAATCATTTTACTTTTTCAACTTTTTATTTTGAGCAAGGAAAATTTCATATCTATTTTGTAGTTCTTCAAAAAATTATGCTAATTCATCCATGGTCAAATCCTCATCTTCTAAAGAGTTTTCTAGCTTTACCTTAGAAGCTTCATCACCATGTTCCATGAAGCACATGTATGCAGTGTCGATCACCTCTTCGGATTCTGTCTCTGAGTCATCCCATGTGGCCACCATCGCCTTCTTCTTCTTTTGAATGTTCTTGGAGGTTGTAGCTTGTAGAGAGGGGCAATTCGCAATTAGATGACACTTCTTTTGTAATGAAAGTACGGACCCGTTTCCTCCCTTTTCTTTTCAAGTCTTCCTTGAGGTCTTCCTCTTCGGAAGTGATCGGGGGAAAATCGCGCACAAAAAGTATATGTTTTGAAATTGATTTTTAAAGTGTGTATGTTTAGTTTCCTCGATACTTCCGTTATAGCATAGAGGTTAAAACGAGTCGAATCCATAAGGACGGGAGGCGATAGAAACTTTACGGGTTGATTCACGTGTGTGTTAAAAGTTCTTCAATATTTGAAAGAATGAAAAGAAAGAAAAACAAAGAATGGAAAAGAGAAGTATGGTAAAATACAAAGAAGTGGGAAACATAGAAGATAAGATATTTGTGATTTTTGATATATTTCTAAAACAAAGTAAAAAGATAAAGAAAACTCATGGCTACTAACTACTACTGACTCCACTAACATGCTAACCTCTTAGTGATAGTTGCCTCACATGTATCCCTGACAATCACTAGCCCTTGGTTAAAGAGCTTTACAAAGCATGGCTCATATGTTAACTTTCACATCCAAATTCAACCAACAAGTGCAAGCTATACTTAAATCATCAAAACCCAATAAGAGCAAGCATGGAATAAAGTAATGTTAGCTTATTAGAGATTTAGATGTTAGCATGTTAGATTCCATCATCATAAGCTATCAATGGCTCCTTGCAAGAGCACGGCCAAGTAGAGGCTATTAGATTCATGTGGATTATCAAATAAAAAGTTAGCAAGTTAGCCATTAGTAGTTAGTTGTCATCAGAGAAAATTAGCTAAACAGGTAAAAGGCGTTAGAGAAGAAAACAAAGATAAGTTAAGAGAGCACCTTTTAGATTGTCACCTTCTATTATAAACACTCTTGCTTCCTCACCATGTACCACTCTTTCTCCTATTACAAGATCTAAAAGAAATAGAAAATATAAAGGAAGAAGAAGAACTAACCTAAACTAAACTATCCTAAACTAGAATATAGAAGAAACTATACTAAACTCAGCATATCTCCAACTGAAGAACCCCAGGGGTGTATTTATAGGCACTAGGGGAAAGGGGCTAGGGGCAAACCCTGGCCCAAAGTACGGGCACGGCTGGGCCCATACTGTCGCGGAAACGCGACAAAAGCCACATTTTCGCGGCTCTTTTAGAGCCGCGCGCGGTCCCGTCTGTCCCCTGTCGGCATCAGTTCCCAGTTTCTAGTTCCAGCCCCTGGTTTTGATAAAACAGCTCTCCAAAGTCAATGGCTAGATTATAGGCCTTTAATCGCCATTAAATGATGATTTAGGGTCTTCTTCTTCATTGCACCCATGGACCTAAAAACATGCAAGAGAGGTATTTATTAGCAGAATTTAATATGAAATAAATGTGATGATGTGGTATAAAATATGCAGTTTTAGAGACTAATCACATCCCATAGTTATCTTTTGCTCGTCCCGAGCGAAAAAAATTAAAGGAATTATTACACCACTTCACAAGTGACGCAATTGCACTGAGCATGTGCAACAAGCCGTTAAACCTCTAGGTTTCCCCTAGAGGAGGAGTTTTGTCTCCTGAGGGTTTTCAGCGGATTATACCCATAAAATCAATAAAGAAAGAAATCAAATGTCAGTATTTTGAAAACACATTTTGAAATAGAGAAAAGTGTTGAAGTATTTTTCGAAAATATAAGTAATCAAAGGTCATAGGTTAACCAGAAATTATTCTTCTTTAAACTAACTCGAAATGCAAAATCTTGTTATAAATTAAATGTAAGAACTTAAAATTGAATGACTCTTTAATCTTTCATAAAACTCTTAGAAAAATAAGCATTTTGTGAACTGTGAAGATTTTGGGATATTGACTCAAACTTTCATGCCATTGATTTGTGTAATTTTTTCTCTTCCTTTAGTTTTCTTAGGCTTCTTATTTACCTGGGTAGTGAGCCTTTAGCCGGTGACTCCCAAACCAGATGATCTTAGGGCACCAGATGAGAAAACATCCCTCAGACTTAAGGACTCGAGTAAACAAGGCCACAAAACTAAAGGAGATTTTTATTTTTGTCCACCATTTTAGGTGTGAACAATCATACTTCCTGAGGCATAATAACCCAACTTCAATAAGTGGTTATTATTATCATCAATTTTTAATATATTTTTTATGTCATTTTCAGTCTTTGTTTCAATCCCAAAAATTGTGCAAGCGTGAAGTACATAAATTGAAGGCAAAAAATTCAAGATCAAATTATCTCTTCAATCTTACTTCCTTATCCTAAAATTTAAACAAGATCTATTATTTTGACTCGGTTTAAAATTTCATAATTTTAGGTCTTCCTAATTCTTAAGATAATCTTAATTTTCTTAAAAATAAATCAAAACTATTTATCTTATTTCAAAAAGTTTTGTAAAAAGAAAGGAAAAGTTTTTTATACAAAAGAAAATTTTAAAAAGTTCCTAAAAAGAAGTGTAAAGAAGAAAATTTAAAATACCTATGTTAGTAAACCATCCCCCCACACTTATCTCATGCATTGTCCTCAATGCATCGTGAATGTGTATATACATGAAATAAATGGGAAGAGAAGGAAAATTACTTCGTGGTAGTGGTTCTGGTGGTGGTCGGATTGGGCCAAGCGTTGCGACCCAATCAAGATATCGTGGATCTTGCAGAAATCCACCAGTGACCTCTCTAGTATGACCCAGTAAAAAAATGATTGAATGAATGGTCTATTTAAAAATTATCCCCATCTAATTTCTAATTTTCAAAAATAATTACTGAGTCATTTTCTTCAACGTCCTTGTCCAACAATGAAGTGTGATTTTAGAAGATGAGGGATTTGGATGAAATAGGAGTAAAACCAATACTGACTTGGGAATTTGACTCAGATCAAGTCGAGAGTCAACAATGAGAGTCGAAATTGGTTCAAAAACAGGGTCCAAATCAAAGAATTAATATTCACACAGTTTCCCCATCAATGAAGTGTGATCATAAGATATTGGTGATTCAATTTCACGATGTAAGAGTACAGGATTCAATGTTGATTCCGGAATAGAAAAAAATCTGATAAAGATACTAGAGTCATTATTGAATCAAAAAGTGAAATGGAATCACTAACATAAGGCTCAAGATCACTTTTAAGCTCAAGTTTAATCTCGGGAAAAGGATAACGTGCCAAAATGTCAAGGTGGTTCTCAAAATTTTGGGCAAGTTTAAATGGATGTAACGAAATTGAATCTTGATTTTCGTTCACGGAAGAAATGTGAATGGGTGAAATGATCGATTCAAGTTCAGGAATGATGGGAATCAAAACTGGCTCAAGAATGTTACTTAGTTTAGGTAACACTACAGGAGTCGATATTGATTCAAGGTTTAGACTCGAATCATTAAGTTGAAGCTCTGGTTCATATTCATTTTTAGGTCCAATTTCAGGAAATGGATAACTTGCCAAAGTATTAGGAATTGGATGTTGGTCAAGTTCAGGTTGGTATGATGAATTGAAGCTAGATTTCTAAAGTGACAAGATTCTTGAGTCATATGAACATCTGATGGACATGGGAACTTATTCATATTTTGTATTATTCGCTCGGTCTCTTGCACGAATTCCATAGTTTTTTCCCACAATAATTTTTCTCTGATTGGTTCTGGAAAAGAACTATATGAATTTTGAAAATTTTGTGGACATGATGAGGCCATGTTGTTTTCAAATTATTTTTGGGCCTCTATCGCTTCTTCCAAAGTCCTTTATAATGATGATTTTTCTTCAATTGGTGGTTCAGAAAAAGGAGGATATGGAGCAGATTCGGGGAATGAATATTATGAAAATTGTGGACAATGTGGCTGAAAATTTGACTCGGGGGAGGTGAATCCCCATGAACTCTGTGAAAGTTGAAATTATTTTGAAAATTATAGTCATAGGATTGGGGATATGGTCATATTGAGTCGGATAATCCCAACTCGACATATATGGTTGGTGTATGTTGTACATAGCTGGGTTGGAGTTATTCGACTCAAATGAGGTCAGGTGAGGGTGAAATATGAATTCATATTATGATTGAAAGAATTATTGTTGTTAAAATCCATTTCACAATTTACAAAAAAGAAAACAAACAAACAAACAAACAAAAAGAAAAAGAAAATAAGCCTATGCTAGGGTTAACTTAGTCCTAGACGACTCCTAACTGGTTAGACTGTCCACGGGGGGTATATTGTCAGAATCTGACCACAAATTAATCGGTCGAGTAGGGGCAAGATCAGTGGGAGGTATCCGTGCCGGAGCAACGGGCCTAATTATGTCAAACCACTGTTCTTCGAGGTTTCCTCTCAATCCCCAACCTTAGATACTGACTTTACAAGAGTCAAATTCTAACAACTTTCCCCTTAGGTCAATCTCCTAAATGAGTCCGAGATGTCCCTAGGGTCAACGTTAGCAATTTTTATTAGGCTTGAGTTGTGTGAGTGGGGAGGTGATTTTTGGGCTAAGGAAGGGTAATGACTTTCCCACCTTATGTTGTATTGGGTTTTGCACTTAAGTTCAATTTGTGCAAGTGTGCAATATAGATAAGAATGAACACACAAAAAGAGTAAATCACCCACGTGTTTGTCCTATATACTATGCAATGCCATATATACACCTCCTATCAATATACAAACAATATTGAAACTTACTTTTGATGATACATTTGTGAAGCCATATCATATGGAGCTCTATCTCAAGCCTATTCAAGAGTTCTACATGATCAAGACTTCCCAAAGAGAGATGATAATGATGCGTATTGTAATTGTTGATAGCATGTTAAAAGCCTTGAATCACACACACACACACATCATAGTCTATTAGTCGACTTATAGCCTTTTGTAGCCGACTTATACATGATATAGTCGACTTATATATTTCCCTAGTCTACTAGCTTTTTGTCTTGAAAGATCTCAACTCTCTGTTTGTCACTATTTGTCGACTTAACAGTATACATAGTCGACTAATAGACTTGCATAGTCGACTTATAATTCCCTCTGGTCGACTAGTTTCAGTTTCCAGAAACTTGTCTTTTGATTTCAACTTGACCTAGTCGACTTGGTCCCAATACTAGTCGACTAACCCAGTGAAATTTGCCTACCCTAGTCAACTAACCCAAATGTCAAGTCGACTAATGGCAGTTTTTGACTGTTAGACAGTTTCTGTTTTCTGATATTTCCTTCAACGTTATCCAACGTTTAAACATCCAAAATAGTCCTAATAACTACTCTAACTAACCATAGAGTTCAGCTATATATAGGTTGTTATCTTAGGTTTAATATACCAATTAAAATCAATAGTTTTCTGACCAAAAACTTTGCCAAAATTTTGGTTCTCTGAAAACTATTTTTCCACTTTCTAGTTCTTCACCAATTCCTACTCCAAAGTGAAGATCTCTGAAAGTCAACCTATAATAGCCATTGTCCACGATCACATACTGATTCAAGGCTTATAGGAAAATTTGTAATCTCAAAGGAAGCATTGTACAAGAGCGTCTTTTGGTGTAGAAGAGAAGTTGTACAAGTTGAGGGGAGATGTGGTTGTAAGAAGAGTTGTATATATTGGCAAAGGGGATTTGTCAAGTGGGATACAAGGTGTTGATTTTGGGTGTACAAAGTCAAAGGATAAAGAAAAATCTTAAGCGGGTGGCTTGGGGACTGGATGTAGGTCACGAGGACCAAACCAGGATAAATCACTCGTGTTTGCGTTTGCTTAACTTTTCTGTGATTTATTTTTCTTATTGCAAGTACGTTTATTTCTTTAACACTAATATTCTTGTGTGAGTGTTGACATTGTATTTTGGATCCACACTTGGCATCATCTCGGGACCAACAATTGGTATCAGAGCTCTGCATACCTAGTTAACAATCTACAAGGATGGTAACGGAGTTTCCTTCGTCACAATTGAAAGAAGGACATTCTACACAACGTCCACCGCTATTCGACGGATCCAACTATAACTATTGGAAGTGTAAAATGAAAATCTACTTGCAATCGCTCAACTACAAACTTTGGAACATAGTAGAAGCACCGTACACCAAGCCGACAACCAACTATAACGTTTGGAGTGATGATCAAAAAAAGAATGCGAACCTTGATACCAAAGCGATGAATGCTTTATTCTGTGCCTTAACCAAAGAAGAATTCAACCGTGTGTCAACAGCCACTTCTGTAAATCGAATATGGCACACACTTTAGGTAACACATGAAGGTACAAATAAGGTTAAGGAATATAAAATTTCTGTTCTTGTCCACAGGTTTGAACTATTCAAAATGAAGGAGAATGAAACCATCTCAGAAATGGTTACAAGATTCACTGACAAAACTAATTCCTTAGCATCCCTTGGAAAGGAATACACCCAAGTCGAAAAGTTCGCAAGATCCTTCGAGCACTCACACCAGATTGGGAGAAGAAGACAACTGCAATCAAAGAAGCGAATGATCTCTCAACAATGTCATTAGAAAACCTTATTGGTAATCTAATGGCATATGAAGTGCAACTCGAAGAAGGAAAGAAGGATGAACAACAATCTCTCTCAAAGAAGAAAGAACTTGCTTTCCATGCATCCTCAGACACGGACAATTCAGATGACGATGAAGAGGAGATGGCAATGCTTTCAAGAAAATTCAGAAGATTCTTAAAGCAAGGTAAGTTTAGATGTTTTTATTGTAATAAAATAGGTCATATGAAGAAGGATTGCCCATTGCTAAAAAATAAAGGTAAATTTAAGAGCAAAAAGTTTAGAAAGAAGAAAGACTACCAAGCATTATGGGAAAACAGCGATTCCTCTTCCTCTGACGAAGAAGATGAAAGTACACCTAGAGGGGGGTGAATAAGTGTACGGCTAATCTAATGATCAAAATGCAGAATTAAAAACTTAATTACAACAACACTTAATGCAACCAATGAGTGTAGCTGAATTCCCGGTGAAGGGCTCTGGACTAACTCCTCTTGATTCCTCTGAATAAGAGTTGAGGCACTATATGAAGCTCTCGTGGTTAAACACAAGTGAGGCACACACAAACAAGCCAAGCATATAATGAATGAGCAATATGAAATGATGCAAGGCACAAAGTAAAGAGAGAGTTAGAGAGTCAATGAATCAATCGCTAACACACGGATATGTTTCGAGGTTCGAGCACCCAGCTCTATGTCCCCGCCTTCACACAGAAGGATTTCAACTAACTTGTCCACATAGGACTCCCACACAGGGAACCTCCACTGAGGATTTGGGGCAATACAACGGGAGTACACAACTCCTCTCTCAATTACAACACAACCTCTACACTTAGAGGCTAGGCACAAAGCCACACAAATCAACCTCTCAAATGAGGGATAGGCACAAAGCCAAATAATAAGTCAACCTCTCACTAGAGGGATATGGCACAAAGCCACCACTCCAAAATCAACCTCTACACAAGAGGGATAACACAAAGTAGGAGGGTTTACAACTTAGTGATCAAAAGACCATAAACTAATTCTTTCTCACAAAACAAAGATCCTAATAGATATGATAGAATAATAAGCTCAAGTGTGAGAAAAACCAAAGGAATGGAAAATAAATACTCAAAGAAAATCCTTGGGAAAAACTAGAAATAAGGATGAAGAAGTTGAATCAAAAACACTTTCCCAAAATCACTTTTCTTTGATTTTCTAAACCCTAGAAAAATACCAAATCAAATGTAAACTTTAAGGCCCAAAACTTCTTTTTAATTGCTACAAAAACACTAGTAAGATCAGAAAATAAGCTCTCAAAATCTTGATAAAACAGTGAAGAGAAAACCCATTTATATAGCCATTTGAAACACTAGCCGTTGGCAGCTAATTATGGTCAGAATTGACCATCCGGTCGACCGGCCGGTCGACTGGCCAACGGTCGAAATTTGACCGTTGCCAACCTCCGGTCGACCGTCCTTACCCGAGAGTAAGGGATACTTTAGTCGGTCGACCGCACGGTCGACCGGCCAAACCAAATGGTCTTGTGCACGCTTTGTGCACATTCGGTCAATCATTCCGGTCGACCGGCTCCTGGTCCGGTCGACCGGTCCGGTCGACCGGTCCGGTCGACTGCCAGAGCCTGGCAGGGCTGTTAAGGGATTTGAAAACTAGGTTTTTAATTGCCAAATAAATCCCATAAAATCACTAAAAATCTACAAAAATAGTTTCAGTATAATACTTTGATATATAAACATGTGTGAAAAATTTAACACATATTTCAAACAATTTGAACCATATTTGTGACTTAGAAATTTTGCCGAAAATCAAAATTCGTATTTTCCAAAACTTAGATTTTTGAATTGAAAATTCGTTTTGTCCAAAACTCATCCAAATACAAAAACATGATATTGAAATAACTTTGAAGCATTTAGTATATGGATATAATTCAATATACATATAAAGATATATATTAATATTTTTGACGATAAATCTAGAAATATGTTTTATTAAAATACCAAACTCCAAACTCATGAAATAGACTATCAAACTAAGTTTGTTTAAATAGTTGAAGCATGCATGTATATAGAACAAATCTAATATACATTAAACCATGTAAACTTGTTGATTCTATCTATTCATGAAAACCAAGATCGGTTAAACTAAAAACCGAAAACCAAAACATGAAACTTTGAACAAGTGTGTGTGTGTTGTGAACTTGAGCATATCACACTATCTAATCTTTAACAAATGGATCTAAACTATAAACTAAGCAATGTTCCGAAGTCTTCTTGTAGACCTCCGTCTCCAAGTCGACTCGATCCAAACGTGATTCACCGAGCTTGGCTCTAACGAGTGCTAGATATGAACTTTGACGCTTGGGCTCTTGAATCACCATGTGAAAAGCTCCAAAACACCTTTGTTGAAGCTAATCAACTACTAATATCTTTGTTAAGTATCTGAAACTAAACATCACAAGATTATTAGTAAACATAACTACATGAGTTAATCATCATCAAAACTAGAGTGGAAGGCCTCTGGGCCAATAATCTCCCCCTTTTTGATGATGACAAAACTCATAGAGTTATATATGCATGGATTAAAGTTAAGCTTCAAAGAAGCTCCCCCTTAACTCATGCATAGCAATAAACAATAAATATATGAAATGAATACTAAACATGAATATGCATCAACATACATAAAATAATAAAATGAACATGCTCTTGATACCAAACATGAAATAAACATGCTCTTGATACCAAACTTTTAAAATAAATTTCTTTTCATTTTAAAATAAACATGTTCTTAAATAATTGCTTTTGATACCAATAAAAATTTCAATGAAAAAACTTAAGCTCTTGATACCAATCAATAAAACAAAATTTTTGATACCAATTAGAAAGATATTCACTAAAAGCTTTTGATACCAATAATAAAAAATATCAATATGAAACAACCTTACAAAAAAATAAATAAACAATAAACATACAATAAGCATGCATATAAACTCAAATACTTCTCCCCTTTTGTCAATCATCAATAAGGGGTCAAAGAAAACAATAAAAACAATGTTCTCCCCCTTTTTGTCTTAAACAAAAATAATATCAATAAGGGGTGAAATCAAAACAAAACTTTATGATACTAATTGTAAGAAAAGATGTATCAATTTCATTCATCATGATATCAATAAAATAAATAAAACATACAATTGAAGGTACATGAAACAAATATTTTTAATATATACCAATTGTAAGTAAATAAATCATTTTAAAGTATTTAATCAAAAATTTTGACATCAATTGAAATAAAGCATACCAATTGTAAGTAAACTTATAGGTAATCTTGATACCAATTAGTAAAGATTAGTACCAATTGAAAGTAATTTTTTATTAAAAGCATATGATACCAAAAATAGTCAATATCAGTTTTCTTAATCATATTTCAACATAAAGTGTGGGAGTAACATATCAATTAAAAGATGAAATATAAATTTTCTGCCCCTTTATGAAATACCAAATAAAATGATGCATAAGCTTATATAAGATACCAATTGAAACATAATCAATTAAAATATAATAGTCATTTGAAATCAAGCTTAGCATAACAAAAATTTGTGCTCAAGGATATAGAGATATAGTAAGCACAAATAAATCATATATATATGTATGAAAATTGAATACCAATCGAAATTGATACTATTTGAAGTGTAATCATACATATATAGAAACATATATGAGTATACGAAAAAAATGTCAATAGTGATACCAATTGAAAAGATCCAATGATACCAATTGAAACACAATAAGATCAAGTGTATAACTCATATTACCTTCCACCCATTTCATGCACATGTTAAAAGGATTTTCAATAAAAAGCATACAAGGCATGGTCGCCCAACTAACTACCCTTAAATGGAAAGGGTTTTCAAAAATAGGTTTGAAAATAGTTTAGCATAATTGAAAACTCTTCCAAAATGAAGAATACGAACTAGTTATAAGAAAAATTTGTAACTAGTACGAAATCCTTCAAGCAAGAAATAAAACAAAAATATATTTCATGAAAAACATGTAAATCACATGATCAGCATAAATTATACTCATGAAAATAAAATCATGAGGAAACATTACATAAAGTGAGTGTATAAGGAATATGTGAAACACATTATCATGAAATTAGGCAATCGAGCTCAAGGAATGTATATGTATATTTAGACAAAATAGACATATACATGAAGTTAAACATATAAACATGAAAGACATGTAGAAAATGAATATACAAGTCAAATGCATGAATCATCAAAACTAGGCTATACTAGTACATCTAATGAGTACAAATGAGCTTTCAAGTACAAACATATAATGATCTATTTATGGCTCACTAGTTGTACAAGTATATATCCAAGTCTTAATGAAAACAAACATCTAAACATGTAAAAACATGAAGCATAGAAATCAAAACAAAAACTCATATGATCATTATGGTAAATGCACATGCATTAGATCTAGGACATACACATTAGTTAAACTAAAGTGAGAACACTAAATATGGGTCCATATAAATATGGGTGTCTCAAATACTAATCATACATGTCATAGGACTAATAAACATGGCATATGGCATAATGAACATTAAAGCAATACATGCTATAAATGAATGATTGATTGAACTTGTACCTGCACACAAAATACGGAATTTCAGAACTTTTAATGAAAATGTGCAAGTGCTCAATTCTTACCGCTATAGCAAGTGGCTATGTGGGTCATGATCCATAAGGAGGGTTTGCGATGGAAGCGTTCAAGATTTTTTACAGAAATCTTATTGAAGAAAATAAAGGTTCTTCTTTGTTTTAAAGTTATGAAAATGAAAAAAAGAAGTTATGTTAAAGTTAGAAACAAAACGGTGGAATGATAAAGTGAGAGAATCAGAAAGCGACTATGTACAAATGAGTTGGGAAAGAAGTGATTTGGAAGATATGGTGTTGGTGATTTAATTTACAGAAATAAAAGAAAAGAAATAAAAATAATTACTTACCTTCTTTTCACCAAAAGCTTACCTTGAATCTTGGCGACGATGTTACCTTGAATTGGAGGCAATCAGCGCATAGCCCATAAGAGTAGATTTTTGGTCTCTTCCACATTACATCATCAAGACAACTCAAGCATGAAATGATATAGAGAGATCACAATTCCATCGTCATGAGCTATCGATGGCACTCGCAAAGACAAGGCTCTTTCGATGCTTTTAGACTCACTTGGAAGACAATTGTACCAAAAAGAAAAGTGAAGTAGAAAAGAAGAAGAAGAAGAAAACTAAAACAAAGTACATACAAAAAGAGAATACCGATTCGATTTCATAACGATAAAAGAAAAGAGAGAAACTTTACACCGGTGTCACGCTCAGCACAAGCTTCATTCTTGTTCTTCTATAAAAGTCTGATCTCCTCTGAATTACATAAATGAAATTAAATTACATGAAAAAGAAAAAGAAAAAACCTACACTAAGAAATGGAAAACTAGGCTTAATCCTATCTCTGCATGGTCGTCCCATTTTCAGTGCAAATACTGGCCTTTTATAGGCAAACCCAACCTCCAGGATCCCAGAAAGATCGGGGGAGCAAACGCTCCCCCTAACTCAACAACCAAGCCGCGGAAACGCGGCTTTGGCCGCGTTTCCGCGGCCAGGGTGTGGCCAGGTGGCCACACCCCGTGGTGGGTCTCCCTGGTTTTCCCTTCTGCTTTTATCTTCAGTTGGTTTTCTCGTTTGAGTCTGGGATTTTGACGAAATGGCCTTTGATATTTGCTTTAACCGATCGATTCTGAGAGGATTCTTCTCAACTGGTTTTCAACCTCTTGATTTTGCCCTGATTCACTGAGCTCGAATTAATTCTAATTTAATTCAGAATTTTGGTGGGCTTTTGGGCTCATTTCTCTTCATCTCCTTAAGGAATGGGCCTGCAAAATAAATTAAACATTTAATTAGGACAATGTAGATTTTATTCTATAATAAGTATGGAAATATGATACTAAATATGCAACATTAACGATCAATCACACCCTCATACCTATCTTTTGCTCGTTCTCGAGCAAAACAACTAAACTATACTAAGGATTATTAGATCACTTTCGCAGGTCACGCGATTGCACTGAGCATGTGCAATAAGCCATTAAACCTCTAGGTTTCCCCTAGAGGACGAGTTTTGTCTCGTGAGGTTTTTCAGCGGATTACACCCACAAAATCCATAAAGAAAGGGAAACAAAGAGTTAGTATTTTCGAAAAGCATTTTGAAAGAGAAAAATATTTGAAATATAATTGTAAGATTTAAGCAATCTATAAGTTATAGGAAAACTGAATTTTTCATTCCTAAACTTAGTCTCTATTCAAAAATTGTTATCGATCAAAGTAAGGAGTCAAATTGTACTTCTCATCTAGTATATTACTTTACCCTAAGTCATATGCACCTTGTGATTGTGAAAATTTTGACTAAGGGTTCATTAACTCTAACTCTTATGCCTTATATATATATATATATATATATATATATATATATATATATATATATATATATATATATATATATATATATATATATATATATATATATATATTTGTGGTATTATTCCTTAGTTCTATTAGGCTTTCTAATCTGCCCATGTAACGAGCCTTTAATCAATGACTCCCAAACCAAATGGTCTTAGGGCACCGGGTGAGAAAACACCCCAAGGACTTAAGGACTCGAGCAAACAAGGCCACAAAACTAAGGATTTAATTATATGACCCCTTTTAGGCGTATATACTTATGCTTTATTAGGCACAAATACCCAGCTTAATCAGAGGGTTTTATATATTTTTTTTCAAACTTATCTAATCATCTTTCGCATAAATACTAAGACTTGCTTAGGCCAAAACACCTAGCTAATCAATAATTAGATTTGTTTATCATTTTTTTCTTTTTTTTTAATTTTTTTATATATAAGGCATAAGAATCTTTGTTTTTGAACCCTAAGTGTGTAAGTGTATGAAGTGTGCATATTCATTAAGGTAAAGGTTAAGACTAAATTACTTTGACAAATTTTCTTCCTAACCCTAAAAATCAAACAAATAATCTTATTTTGACCAAATTTAAGAAATCCTAATTTTGATTTTCCTATTCCTTAAAATTGACTTAATTTCTTACAAAAAATATATCAAAATATTGTTTCTATTTTCAAAAAGTAAAGAAAAAATGTTAACTTTTTTTTAAAAATAAAAAGAAAAACCTAAGTTATGTTAGAACCCTCCCCCACACCTATCTCATGCATTGTCCTCAATGTATGAATTAATGCATAGATGCATGAAAAAGAAGAAAGGGAAGGAAAATGTTACCTTAAGGTGGTGGTTCCGGTGGTGGTCCGATTGGTCCACGAAATGCGGCCCAATCGACTTTTCGTTAGGTTCGGAGGAACCCACCAGAAATATCTCTAATATAACCCATTAAAATGATGAATCCATAATGGATTTTTATTAAATATTTGACCCCATCTAATTTTCAAATTCCATAATTGATTTCGGAGTCAAATTTGTCAACCACCTCGTCCCAGAATGGAGTGTGAAAAGATAGAATGATTGACTTGGACTCAGGAAGTACAGGAACTAACACCGACTCAGGAAGGTGACTTAAATCAAGTAAAGGTTCAGGAATCAAAATAGGTTCAGGAATTGGGTCCAAGTCAAGAAGTTGAAACTCAAGTCCACATTTATTTTCCAACAATGGAATGTGACTTAATATTGGTGATTCAAGTTCAGGAATGATAGGTGGGAGAATCAAAACTGACTCTAAAATATTACTCAAGTTTGGTAACAAAATAGGAGTCAATATTGATTCAGAAAGTTGAACTTGATCACAGATTTGAGAATCTAGGTCACATTTCTCATTGAGTTCTATTTCATAGAAATGAGAACTTGCCAATTTATCAATTGGATTTTCAAAATTATAAAATTGGTCAAGTTCAACATGATGATCATCAAAAATAGGTGATTCAATTTCATTATGAATTGGCATATGATTCAATGTTGGCTCGGGAAAAAGATTGAAATCAGGTGAAGACACCGGAGTCATAATTGAATCAGGAAGTAGAATTGAATCACTAAGTTGGGGTTCAGGATCATATTCATTCTCAAGTTCTATTTCAGGAAAGGAATAACTTGCCAAACTGTCAATATCTTTTTCAAATTTGGAGTTGGCAAGTTCAAGTGGTTGTTTTGAAATAGAATCTTGATTTTCAAAACAACATGACTCTTCGGCTCTAACAGAATGGTTAGCGACATCAGAACTGGTCAAACGGTGGGAACGTAGAGATTCGACCATCATATCTATGTCACGATTACGAGCGTTTTGAGCCTGAGTCATGGCTTCAAGCATCTTTTCATTGTTGATGGGTTCATTGTTTTGATGAAAAGATGAAGTGTTGTCTTGGAATTCGTGGTGAAATTGTGAGTCCATCAAATTTTGTGATTGTAGTTTGGACTCACGCATACTCATTTCCAAAATTGATGGTCTTCTATTTTGGACTGGTGAAACTGAGTATGAATCTTGGAAATATTGTGGACAAGGTGGAGAAGGAGGACAAGTTGATTGAAAATTGGGCTCGGGGGAGGTGAATCCCCACTGACTCTGTGAAGAGTTGAAACCATTATGGAAATTATGGTTATAAGATTGGGGACATGGGTTATAATGATTCGGATAAGACCAATCCGGCACACTAGGTTGGTTAAAGTTATGATATGCCGGGTTGGTAATATCCGAAAATGAGGTCGGTGTGCAATATGGATTACTATTAAAATTGAAAAAATTGTTATTATAAGCCATATCACACAATGGAATACAAACAAAAGAAAGAAAAAACAAACAAATAAACAAACAAAAAAGAAAAAATTCTAAACTAAGTTAGGGTAGACCTATGACCTAGACGACTCCTAACTGATTAGACTGTCCACGGGAGGTTTAATGCAGACTTTGACCACAAGCTAATCAGCCAGGTCAGGGCAAGATTGGTGGGAGGTTTTCCGTCAAAGACGTTCCTTAATTAAATAACCACTAACATTCGGGCTTTCGGCCCTTAATCCCTTTCCTAGACACCGATTTGGCAGGAGTCAAATTCAAGACCTTTCCCCCTTAGGATAATCTCCTAATTGAGTCCGAGATGTCCCTAGGGCCAACATCTACTCATTTTTAGTTAGGCTCGGGTTAGTGAGTGCTTGGAATCTGATTTTTAGGCCAAGAAAGGGTGATTAAATCTCCACCTTATCTTGTTAATGGGTGGTGCCTTTAAAATCAATTTGTGCAAGTGTACAAGATATGTAAATAAGATTCATTCAAAGCGATGTAAATCAACCAAGAGATGAATCCTATTCTACATGCAATGCGAACGTACCTTACTCCAGCACTCTTCAACAATAAAAATAAATGAATTGAAAAGACACGTGCCTAAAAATGCAAACGTCTAATCAATTTTTTTCTTTGTCAATAAGTATTTTACTGTTGGTTTATTAGCAGGCTTATGTGATGGCATATAAGAATTAAGATTTGCAGTAGCTATGTTTTTGCAAAGAAAGCAACCCTGCAAAAAACCTGTTTAGTAGTCAACTCCTTTTTGCCGCGGATCCGCGGCATTGGCCGAGAAAATGCGGCAAATCAGAGGGTACTTGGTCTCTGCTTTCTAGAGCAGAGGCCCAAGACCACTTATATGTTACTGCAATCTTCTTTTCCTGCTTTGCTTGCCCTATAACCTGCAACTGAGAAGAAAATTCGTTTTAGTTCTAAAAAATTTTCAATAAAAATAAGATTTCAATAAAAACCGTTACCCTCCCCGGCAATGGCGCCAAAAAATTTGATTGAACTTGTACCTGCACACAAAATACGGAATTTCAGAACTTTTAATAAAAATGTGCAAGTGCTCAATTCTTACCGCTATAGCAAGTGGCTATGCGGGTCGTGATCCACAAGGAGGGTTTGCGATGGAAGGTTCAAGCTTTTTTACAGAAATCTTATTGAAGAAAAACGAAGGTTCTTCTTTGTTTTAAAGTTATGAAAATGAAAAAAAAGAAGTTATGTTAAAGTTAGAAACAAAACAGTGGAATGAGAAAGTGAGAGAATCAGAAAGCGACTATGTACAAATGAGTTGGGAAAGAAGTGATTTGGAAGATATGGTGTTGGTGATTTAATTTACAGAAATAAAAGAAAAGAAATAAAAATAATTACTTACCTTCTTTTCACCAAAAGCTTACCTTGAATCTTGGCGACGATGTTACCTTGAATTGGAGGCAATCAGCGCATAGCCCATAAGAGTAGATTTTTGGTCTCTTCCATATTACATCATCAAGACAACTCAAGCATGAAATGATATAGAGAGACTCACAATTCCATCGTCATGAGCTATCGGTGGCACTCGCAAAGACAAGGCTCTTTCGATGCTTTTAGACTCACTTGGAAGGCAATTGTACCAAAAAGAAAAGTGAAGTAGAAAAGAAGAAGAAGAAGAAAACTAAAACAAAGTACATACAAAAAGAGAATACCGATTCGATTTCATAACGATAAAAGAAAAGAGAGAAACTTTACACCGGTGTCACGCTCAGCACAAGCTTCATTCTTGTTCTTCTATGAAAGTCTGATCTCCTCTGAATTACATAAATGAAAACTAAAATTACATGAAAAAGAAAAAGAAAAAACCTACACTAAGAAATGAAAACTAGGCTAAATCCTATCTCTGCATGGTCGTCCCATTTTCAGTGCAAATACTGGCCTTTTATAGGCAATAACCCAACCTCCAGGATCCCAGAAAGATCGAGGGAGCAAACGCTCCCCCTAACTCAATAACCAATCCGCGAAAACGCGGCTTTGGCCGCGTTTTCGCGGCCAGGGTGTGGCCAGGTGGCCACACCCTGTTGGTGGGTCTCCCTGGTTTTCCCTTCTGCTTTTATCTTCAGTTGGTTTTCTCGTTTGTGTCCGGGATTTTGACGAAATGACCTTTGATATTTGCTTCAACTGATCGATTCTGAGAGGATTCTTCTCAACCAGTTTTCAACCTCTTGATTTTGTCCTGATTCACTGAGCTCGAATTAATTCTGATTTAATTCAGAATTTTGGTGGGCTTTTGGGCTCATTTCTCTTCATCTCCTTAAGGAATGGGCCTGCAAAATAAATTAAACATTTAATTAGGACAATGCAGATTTTATTCTATAATAAGTATGGAAATATGATACTAAATATGCAACATTAGCAACCAATCAATGATCTAAAAGTATGCAAACATAATGAGGAGTAAGAGATAGTTACCAAAACCATGAGGGTAACTCTCCATGTCTCCAAAACAAGGTGGTCCTCCCACCAAACTCTCCTTGAAAGTGATGCATCCAAATAGTTCTCTTTTAAGCTCAGAACGCATCCACCTCAAGGCACCATCACTCTCACGTCATGCGAGAGCCCACACCTACATCAAATACAATAGGGGTGGTCTTTGGTACCCACACTCTTTTGGGTCTATGGGGGTTAGTTCATTTCCTAACCCAAACAAATTTAGTTGCTAAATTTGAATCATGTATACGATCATAGCAAAACTTAGCAAGGTGGCCCTTACGTCCACAATGTGTACAAGTGTACACATGAGCATACATAGTGTTGTGTACATGAACGTGCGAAGCATGTGTATGCCGTGGATGGTGTGCATGTAAAACATAGATTCCAAACGTGAGTGGTTCATGGCACAATGGCTCAAAGTGGAGCCCAAACAATCAACACTCTTCTTAAGCATAGATATATCATTTTCAATTATAGAAGAGGTGCATGCAATAGGTAAGTTAGGATGTGAAGCTACACTTGCATGGCGAACATGAGAATCTAAATCATTTTACAAAGGGACGTTTTTCTTTAAACAATCTTTCAATTCTTGTGAAATCAAATTTATTTTATTTTTCAAAGAATTATTTTCTTTTAATACAAAATCAAGTTTTGAAGTTAAATCCTCATTTTTCTTCAAATATATTCACAATCATTTTTACTTTTCAAAATTTTGTTTTCATTAAGTGCAAGATCAAGTTGGGATTTAAGCGAGTCACTTTCACTTGAAATCTCATCCCTTTCTTGCAAAATAATCTCAAGTCTAGAAGATAAATTTTTATTTTCTTCTTTTAAACCAAGACTTTCCTTTTTCAAAAGTTTGTATTTTGAAATCAAATTTTCACAATTTTTAGCAAGTTCATCATTCATGGCTTGTGCCTCTAAACACTCATTGCAATAGGACCTAGTGCTAGCATCTAGTTGAGTTTCCGATTGTACCTCAAGGGAATCATTCCCTTGGACCATGAAGCAACGTTTGTCAGACTTGTCTCTCCTAGATCTCCTCTTCTTATCGATAAGCGTTGGTAGCTCGGGAGATGTCAAAATGCTCCATACTGCAAAAGCGGACTCATAGTGAGAAAACACATGTAAATATTCTTTATCAAGAGATGCTCTAAGTGCTTTTAGGGCTAGTGCATTGGCCTCTATATGCCTGCTATCACTAAGGTAGGATTCCTTGGTAATGGCAAGGCAAACTTTATAACCTAGGGTTTTTAAATGACAACTCATCAGAACCTTCCATATATCAAGTCTAGAGATATCAAACATGGGAGGGACATCGATGAGTGAATACAATATGTGTGCAAATGCAAATGCAAATGCAAATGTAGATTAGCAAAATCAAAATCACACTCCTAGGTGGTTAAACCTAATATCAGGAGCGTAGGCTCTGACACCAATTGAAAGTACACATAGAGGGGGGATGAATAGGTGTACGACTAATCTAGTGATCAAAATGTGAAAATTAAAACTTAATTGCAACAACACTAAATGCAACCAATGAGTGTAGCCGAATTCCCGGTGAAGGGCTCTGGACTAACTCCTCTTGATTCCTCTGAATAAGAGTTGAGGCGCTATATGAAGCTCTCGTGGTTAAGCACAAGTGAGGCACACACAAACAAGCCAAGTATATAATGAATGACCAATATAAAATGATGCAAGACACAAAGTAAAGAGAGAGTTAGAGAGTCAATAGATCAATCTCTAACACATGGATATGTTTCGACGTTCGAGCACCCAGCTCTACGTCCCCGCCTTCACACAGAAGGATTTTCACTAACTTGTCCATACAGGACTCCGACACAGGGAACCTCCACTGAGGATTTGGGGCAATACAACTGGGAGTACACAACTCCTCTCTCAATTAAAACACAACCTCTACACTTAGAGGCTAGACATAAAGTCACACAAATCAACCTCACAAATGAGGGATAGGCACAAAGCCAAATAATAAATCAACCTCTCACTAGAGGGATAAGGCACAAAGCCACCACTCCAAAATCAACCTCTACACAAGAGGGATAATACAAAGTATGAGGGTTTACAACTTAGTGATCAAAAGACACAAACCAATTCTTTTTCACAAAACAAAGATCCTAATAGATAGGATAAAATAATAAGCTCAAGTGTGAGAAAGACCAAAGGAATGGAAAATAAATACTCAAAGAAAATCCTTAGAAAAAACTAGAAATAAGGATGAAGAAGTTGAACCAAAAACACTTTTCCCAAAATCACTTTTCTTTGATTT
Organism: Agave tequilana; assembly: GCA_038442645.1. NCBI lineage: Eukaryota > Viridiplantae > Streptophyta > Magnoliopsida > Asparagales > Asparagaceae > Agave > Agave tequilana. The sequence goes on along the minus strand of JAVJIF010011109.1, from coordinate 131,823 downwards.
TCCAAACCCTAGAAAAACACCAAATCAAATGTAAACTTTAAAGCCAAAAACTTCTTTTTAATTGCTGCAAAAACACTAGTAAGATCAGAAAATAAGCTCTCAAAATTCTTGGTAAAAATAGTAACGAGAAAACCCATTTATATAGACATTTGAAAAACTAGCCGTTGGCAGCTAATTATGGTCAGAATTGACCATCCGGTCGACCGGCCGGTTGACCGGCCAACCGTCGAAATTTGACCGTTGCCAACCTCCGGTCGACCGTCCTTACCCGAGAGTAAGGATACTTCAGTCGGTCGATTGCACGGTCGACCGGCCAAACCAAATGGCCTTGTGCACGCTTTGTGCACATTCGGTCGACCGCCAGAGCCTGGCAGGGCTGTTAAGGGATTTGAAAACTAGGTTTTTAATTGCCAAATAAATCCCGTAAAATCTCTAAAAATCCACAAAAATAGTTTTAGTATAATACTTTGATATATAAACATGTGTGAAAAAATTCAAACATATTTCAAACAATTTGAACCATTTTTGTGACTTAGAAATTTTGCCAAAAATCAAAATCCGTATTTTCCAAAACTTGGATTTATGAATTGAATATTCGTTTTGTCCAAAACTCATCCAAATACCAAACATGATATTGAAACAACTTTGAAGCATATAGTATATGGATATAATCCAATATACATATAAAGATATATATCAATGTTTTTGACAATAAATTTAAAAATACGTTTTGTTAAAATACCAAAACTGCAAACTCATGAAATAGACTATCAAACTAAGTTTATTTAAATAGTTGAAGCATGCATGTATATAGAACAAATCTAATATACATTAAACTAACTTGTTGATTCTATCTATTCATGAAAACCAAGATCGGTTAAACCAAAAACCGAAAACCAAAACATGAAACTTTGAACAAGTGTGTGTGTGCGTGTTGTGAACTTGAGCATATCACACTATCTAATCTTTAACAAATGGATCTAAATTATAAACTAAGCAATGTACCAAAGTCTTCTTGTAGAGCTCCGTCTCCTAGTCGACTCGATCCAAACGTGATCCACCGAGCTTGGCTCCAACGAGTGCTAGATATGAACTTTGATGCTCGGGCTCTTGAATCACCATGTGAAAAGCTCCAAAACACCTTTGTTGTAGCTAATCACCTACTAATATCTTGGTTAAGTATCTGAAACTAAACATCACAAGATTATTAGTAAACATAACTACTTGAGTTAATCATCATCAAAACTAGAGTGGAAGGCCTCTGAGCCAACAGAAGACACCACTGAACATGCCAGCATCTGTTACATGGCGCTAGAAGAAGATGAGGTACAATATACTGAACTTTTAGATGCATTCCATGAATTATTCAATGATCTAAAGAATGAAAAAATGAAGACTAAAGTTTTATTAAAGGAAAATGAAAAACTTTTCAAAGAAAATTCATGTTATGTCTCTCAAGTTTCTTCTATAAATTCTCAAAAAGATGATTTTAAAAAAGTGATATCATCATTGAAAAAGGATAATGAGAATTTTATAAAAGAAAATATTTTGCTTAAAAAGGAAGCTATGTCTTTAAATGAAAGAATTTCTGTGTTAGATAAAGACATGTCAGTTTTCAAAATAAAATATGAAGAGATTTTGAAAAATGTGACTAAATTTAATCAAGGAAAAGAAAAGTTGAATGATTTGTTATCATATCAAAAGATGTCACATAATCATTATGGTCCTGTATTTTTTGAAAAATCTTCATATGTTAGTAATCCATATAATTTTTTTGTGAAAAGAAAGTCTAATATTATTTCAAAAAGAATTAAGAATAAGTTTATATGGATTCCTAAGTATTTAAGCATTGTTGACAAAAATACTTATATTGCATCATACATACATGATATATGTAATTCATGCAATTATGTGTATACTAACATATGAAAATCAAATTCAAATTGGGTTTGGTCTCTTAAAGGTTAATGCTTTACACTTATGACTGATACCATCTAATGTTTATCTTTCAGGTACCATGTAAGAAGTTTGATAAGAACAATACTTCAAATATTTATCATATATATACATGTTATGATATATTTATTGCAGGGGGAGAACACAAGTGTTTGTATATCTGTTATAACACATTTTCTACAGGGGGAGAACATATAACTTATTTTCTACAGGGGGAGCATTTGTGCACACAAAGTGTCATGATCAAAAAGGGGGAGAATGTTGGAACTTACTTTTGATGATACATTTGTGAAGACATATCATATGGAGCTCTATCTCAAGCCTATGCAAGAGTTCTACATGATCAAGACTTCCCAAAGAGAGTTGATAATGATGTGTATTGTAATTGTTGATAGCATGTTAAAAGCCTTAAAACACACACACATACATCATAGTCTATTAGTCGACTTATAGCCTTTTGTAGTCTAATTATACATGGTATAGTCGACTTATATATTTCCCTAGTCGACTAGCTTTTATTCCTGAAAGATCCCAACTCTCTATTTGTCACTATTAGTCGACTTAACAATATACATAGTTGACTAATAGACTTGTATAGTTGACTTATAATTCCCTCTGGTCGACTAGTTTCAGTTTTCAGAAACTTGTCTTTTGATTTCAACTTGACCTAGTCGACTTGGTCCCAATACTAGTCGACTAACCCAGTGAAATTTGCCTACCCTAGTCGACTAACCCATATGTCAAGTCGACTAATGGCAGTTTCTGACTGTTAGACAGTTTCTGTTTTATGGTATTTCCTTCAACGTTATCCAATATTTAAACATTCAAAATGGTCCTAATAACTACCCTAACTAACCATAGAGTTCAGCTATATATAGGGTTGTTATCTTAGGTTTAATATACCAATTAAAATCAATAGTTTTCTGACCAAAAACTCTGCCAAAATTCTAATTCTCTGAAAACTGTTTTCCACTTTCCAGTTCTTCACCAATTCCTACTCCAAAGTGAAGATCTCTGAAAGTCAACCTATAATAGCCCTTGTCCATGATCACATACTGATTCAAAGCTTATAAGAAAGTTTGTAATCACTCAAAGGAAGCATTGTACAAGAGCGTCTTCTTGGTGTAGAAGAGAAGTTGTACAAGGTGTTGTGGTCTTCTTGGTTGTAAGAAGAGTTGTATACATTTGGCAAAGGGGATTTGTCAAGTGGGATACAAGGTGTTGATTTTGGGTGTACAAAGTCAAAGGATAAAGGAAAATCTCAAGCGGGTGGCTTGGGGACTGGATGTAGGTCACGAGGACCGAACCAGGATAAATCACTCGTGTTTGCGTTTGCTTAACTTTCTGTGATTTATTTTCCTTATTGCAAGTACATTTATTTCTTTAACACTAATATTCTTGTGTGAGTGTTGACATTATATTTTAGATCCACACTTGGCATCATCTCGGGACCAACAAACAACACAAGAATAAAATACAGTATATTGGAATAAAAATTGACACGTTCCTAGATGCAAATGTCTAAACCGTTTTAAAGTATCTAATTTCTGTATTTTAGTTCTTAAACTTATTTATAGTGCACAGATAATATAAACAAAAATTAGCAGCAGAAGATAAAAATATACAAAAATTTACCCAACACACAGAGCAAGTGTGGACTTATGCAACGCTAAAAATTTAACCTGCACACCAAAAATAAAGAAGAAAAGTTAACAAAAACGTGAAATCAAACCGTTCCCATCCCTGGCAACGGCGCCAAAATTTGATTGGGAGAAAACCGTGCACAAAATGTCTATGTTTTAAAATCGATATTTAAAGTGTGTGCGCTTTGGCTTCCTTGATACTTCCGTTATAGCATAGAGGCTAAAACGAGTCGAATCCACAAGGACGGGAGGCGATAGAAACTTTACCAGTTGATTCACGCGTGTGTTAAAAGTTCTTCAATGTTTGAAAGAATGAAAAGAAAGGAAAACAAAGAATGAAAAAGAGAAGTACAGTGAAATACGAAGAAGTGAGAAACATAGAATATAAGATATTTGTGGTTTGATATATTTTTAAAACAAAGTAAAAATATAAAGAAAACCCATGGCTACTAACTACTAATGACTTCACTAACATGCTAACCTCTTAGTGATAGTTGCCTCACATGTATCCTTGGCAATCACTAGTCCTTGGTTCAAGAGCTTTATAAAGCATGACTCATATGTTAACTTTCACATCCAAATTCAACCAACAAGTGCAAGCTACACTTAAATCAACAAAACTCAAATAAAATAATGTTAGCTTGTTAGAGATTTAGATGTTAGAGTGTTAGATCTATCATCACGAGCCATCAATGGCTCTTGCAAGAGCAAGGCCAAGTAGAGGCTATTACATTCATGCGGATTATCAAATAAGAAGTTAGCAAGTTAGCGGTTAGTAGTTAGTTGCCATGAGAGAAAATTAGCTAAACATGTAAAAGGAGTTAGAAAAGAAAATAAAGATAAGTTAAGAGAGCACCTTTCATAGATTGTCAACTTCTATTATAAGCACTCTTGCTTTCTCACCATGTACCACACTCTCTCCTATTACAAGATCTAAAAGAAATGAAAAATACAAAGGAAGAAGAAGAACTAACCTAAACTAAACTATCCTAAATAACAAAATGGAAGAAACTATACTAAACTCTGCATATCTCCAACTGAAGAACCCCAGGGGGTATTTATAGGCACCAGGGAAAAGGGGGCCAGGGGCAAACCCTGGCCCAAAGTACGGGGGCGGCCGTGTTCGTACTACCGCAGAAACGCGGCAAAAGTCGAGTTTTTGCGGCTCTTCTAGAGCCGCACGCGCGACGCTTCGGGCTGTGCACTATCCCATCTGTCCCCTGTCAGCGTCAGTGCTGGGTTTCTGATTTCCATCCCCTGATTTGACAAAACAGCTCTACAAAATCAATGGCTAGATTATAGGCCTTTAATCACCCATTAAATGGTGATTTAGGGTGTTCTTCTTCATTGCACACCATGGACCTAGAAACATGCAAGGCTGGTGTTTATTAGCAAAATTTAATATGAAATAAATGTGAAGATGTGGTATAAAATATGCAGTTTTAGAGACTAATCAGGAAGTTGCTTTGTCTACCCTTCTTGTAGAACATTTTGCCCACTTTTCTGATGAGCATAGCAAAATCCTCATCGTAGTCTTCTGATGATTCATCTTCATCAAAGGAGGATGGAGTCACCTTGAAAGCTATTGCTTTCTTCTTTGGAGCCTCCCTTTCTTCCCTCACCTTCATTTCCATCTCATGGGTTTTGAAATTACCGATGAAGCCGGAGAAGTCCATCTCCTCCCTATCGTTGAGCTCCTTGAGCATGGTTGCCTTGACTTCTTAAGATTTGGGAAGAGCTCTAATGACCTTTCAGATTTTTTAGTCATTATCAATCTTGTCACCTAAAGAAGATAAAACATTAGTGATCTTGGTAAACCGAGTGAGCATTTCATCTATACTTTCATTTTCTAGCATATAAAAATTCTCATATTGAGAACGAGCAAGTCAATTTTGGATCTATTGACTTGCGACGTCCCCTCATGAGTATTGATAAGATCATTCCAAACTTCATAAGCGGATTTGTAATTAATTATACGAGAAAGATCATCTTCATTTAATGCTTGTGTAAGTGCATATTGGGTTTTAGCATTGGCCTCGTAGTCCTTAGCGATTGATTCGGACCATGTATCCTCATCACCGTGAGGTTCAACAAATTCTTTGGTAATGGATTTGGCAACTCTAACTCCTAAGGACTTTAGGAATAGGTTCATTTTGACCTTCCAAATGGGGAAGTTCAACCCAAGAGAAGTCGAGTGATGCCATGAAAACAAGTTAGTGCATAAACAAATAATAGATGCAACAAATGAATATAACCAAATAAAGAGGATATCCCTAAGTTGGTTAAAACCAAACGCTAGGGTTAGGCTCTGATACCAATTGAAAATCACCTAGAGGGAGGTGAATAGGTGATGGCTATACTTAATGGAAAATAATGCAAAATTAAAAACAAACTAGCAATAAGCAATAACAATTAGATAGATCTTGTAAAATAGTAAGCAGTATGCAAGTAAAGAGAGAGAGTAGAATTTAGAGAGATAGTAGGCAATCGTAAACACAAGGATATATTTCGAGGCTCGAGCCACTGCTTTACGTCCCCGCCTTTAACACGATGAAGGATTTCCACTATGATCTTTCCCACCGGATCGTCAATCGGTTACAAATTTTCACTAGAACTCTTCGGATACACTTGTCCTCTCCCACAGTGCCACAACACTAACTTGGAGCTTACTAGCTCGCTCGATGCCGCAACCTCTACAACTTCTTAATTGAAGAAAACGGTGATCAACACTTGATCACAAAGATAGCTCACAAGCACAACACTACAACCAAGATGAGGAAGTGAAACACTTGAGATTGTGTAGTGCAAATAGCAAGTAGAGAAGTAGAGGAAAGGCTCAAGCTAAAACACAAAACTTTGGAAATAGTTGGCTCAAGAGAAAATCTTTTGTAAAGAGGCTAAACTATGAAAAACTTGATGTAAGGCTTAGAAATCTTGTTGTGAAGTTATTTCATAGTCCCACTATTTATAGGGGATGAAAACCAGGCTAGAAAATATAATAGATCTATTGGGACAAGACCCAATAAAAGACAAAACTGAATCTAGCCGTTGGGAGCCAAATCAGCAAAAATTTCTCCTGCCAATCGACCTGCCGGTCGACCGCCAACGGTCGGAATTTCGACCGTTGGGAAAAGCGATTGACCGGACGGTCGACCGTGGTTCCTAAACAGAGAGTGAAACTCTCTGTCAGTCGACCGGAACAAACAGAGAGCACTGCTCTTGCAGCCGGTCGACCGGGCCGATCGACCGAAGTGCACATTTGCACTTGGTGCATGTCGGTCGACCGCCCGGTCAACCGACATAGCAGTTTTGCTCTGCCAGCGGCCGATCGCACGGTCGACCGTCAGAAGGCCAAAACCTGTTTTTGGAAAACTTTTTGAAGTCAATATTTTTCTAACAATTTTTTTTGATAAGTAAATACAAAATAGAGTTCTAGGGATTTGAAGAGATAGAGTGTGATCATAGATCAATACCAAATAGATTAGAATTATATTTGATAAAATTCTTTTCTAAAACAAAAACTAGTTTTTTCAAAACTTGTTTTTCTGAAAACTGATTTTCAGAAATTTTATTTTTCTGAAACTCGGTAAGAAATCCGGTAATAAGTTTTTGTTTGAAAAACACAAAGGAATATGAAATGAGTGTGAATATATGTGTGTCAATCCCAAAAGCTATCAACTTCTATCATCTTGGTTTTAACAAATGACTATAAATCCTATCTAAAATAGAAAAGTAATAATATAGATCTTGAAATAGTCTTCTGGATATTACTTAATTCTTGAGCTCTTCTAGTGTACTAGGCTCTGAGATTTAAATCTTCTAGACTTCCAAATGTGTGAGTCTTGTGATGGAGCCAAAATGCAGCATATGTTTTTACCTGAAACTTAATTAAACAATTTTATTAATACCTAGCTACATATGGTTTGTTATCATCAAAATTAGGGCTAATGGCCTTTGGGCCAACAATATGTGGTATATAGATGAGGGTTTTCTTGTTTGGATTATCCCCTTGACGTATCAATCTCGTGAATCCATAATCTGAGCTCGTACAACTAGTTTTGTCCATACTTGTATTTATCGCATGTTTAGAGTATTTATCGCATGTTTAATGTATTTATTGTACTTATTCTCGTCATACTGCTTTCTATGCATGTTTTTCGTTTCAGATTCATCGATATACATGGTTTATTGTCGTTCCTTTAATTTGCTTTATGTTATTACCGGTACTTGCATGCCTGGACCACATCACTTGATCATGTACACGTATGCCTGATATGCACGCCACTTGGCTTTATTATATGTACTCGCGGGGTTGCATCTGACAATTTTAGATTCTCATGTCCAGATCCTATAAACCGGACCTTGGTGGCCTTGTTGTAGATGATCAGAGTGCGCAACAGATCCTTCTATGATGATTGGAGTACAGTAGAAGCTTGGATATCACCGTAGCTCTTCCTCCTATTCCTCTCCTATTTGGCTCCCGAGGCCCTCTTGCTGCTTATGAGCACCTCTCAGTTTTGTATATCTCTTCATGTATTATACTTTTGTATTTTTCTGGTAATGCAATATTCCTATAATATTGTGTCACTCTCTGTGATAACCATATACTTGCACTTTTTCATTGGAATGTATATTACCACTGTGCTTCTGCACTCTGATTCTTACCTGTACTGATACTTAGCATATATAGTGAGGGTATTTCCGACCTATGTATATACGTTACAGTGATGTCTTCGTACCCGCGGGAACGGGGCGGTACAGTACTTCATGAGGTGATTACTTGTCTAGATATAGTTTTCGTTAAAATTTGTGTTTATACTTGTACAAGTAATGAGCAACACTTGATTATTATCTGTTTGTGCTTCATTACTCATTTGTACTCATTACATATACACATATAACCTAGTTTTGATGATTCTTTCATTTATACATGTTTTTCCTATTTTTGTACATGTTTTGCTTCATGTATATGTTACTTTTGTCTAAAACTAATAAATATACATGTATACTCTTGAGTCAATTGCCTTCATGCAAATTTTATTTTGAACTCATTTGTGTTTGAGATATATATATATATATATATATATATGTATATTTTTAGTTTCGATAGAACATACATATACCTTGAAGTTTATTTAATTTTAGTGAAAATTAAATTTTTATGGTTTTCATATGTTTTGATGTTTTGAGCTTTATTGCTTATTTTCACGAATATGCTATTCACATAATTCTTGTGCACTCACATTTTATTTATTTACTCTTGATTTTATTTTCATGGGCATTTATGAACTTTATAGATTTTGAGTGTCAATACTTGTGAATTTAGCATGCTTCATGGAATATATGATTTGTTTTCATGTTTGAAGGATCTTTAACTAGTTTTTTTAAAAATTACTTTAAACTATTTATTTATTCTTCATTTGGTAGTATTTTCAATCTACAACTATTTTCAAATTTATTTTTGAAAATTTCTACCCTTTAAGGGTGGTTGGATTGGCGACCATGCATTGTATGCCTAATTGAAAATCTATTTAAACTTGTGCATGAATAGGGTGATAGGTATGAGTTATACACATGATATTCATGGAATTCTATTTTTGTATACTCATATGTATTTTCTGTATATGTATGCTTCAAATTTCAAATAGTATCAATTTTAATTGGTATATTCCTTTTCATACATATATATGATTTGATTGTGCTTATATATTTCATTTGGTATCAAAAATTTCTTAAGTATGAGATATACATGATTTTTTAAATGAAAATTCATTTTGTATACTCATGATTTTTCTTGCTAAGCTTGATTTAGTCCTTAATGTCAATTATTTTTCAATTGATCTCTTATACAAGCTTATGCATTAGTTTATTAGTATTTAATAAAGGGAGAGAAAAATGTAATTACCTAGAGGGGTGAATAGGTGATAATGCTAATCTAGTCAACTTAATACGGAATTTAAAAACTAATTGCAATTACACTAGATGCAAGTAACAAGTGATGCACACAACCAAGCCAAGCATATAAGTATGAATGAACAATGTGAAATGATGCAAGGCACAAAGTAAAGAGAGAGAGATAGAGTAAGAGTCAAGGGATCAAGCGCAAACAATAAGATATGTTTCGAGGTTCGAGCACCCAGCTCTACATCCACGCCTTCACCCAGAAGGATTTAAAGTCCACTAGCTTGTCCACAAAGGACTCCCACAAAGGGAACCTCCACCGAGGATTTGGGGCAATCACAATTACAAGGAGTACCCAACTCCTCTCCTTACAAACACAACCTCCTCCTTGAGGCACAACTCCAAGCCAACAACAATCACCTCACAGCTTGAGGGATTAGCACAAAGCAACACAAGGATCACCTCACAACTTGAGGAATACAACCCAAAGGTACAAAGCCAAGAAAAGATTGGGTTTACAACTTGGTGGTCTAAACAACAATCACAAACAATTTCTTTCTCCCACAAAAAGATCCTATAGAATAAGAAAGTAGATGTAGCTCAAGTGTGGAGAAAACCAATGGAATGGAAATCAAAATCACAAAGAAAATCCTTGGAAAAACTAGAAACCAAGATGAAGAAGTTCAATCAAACTCTTTTCTCAAAAACCCTTTTCTTTGATCTTCCAATCCTAGCAAAAATACCAAATAGATTGTTCAATTTAAATCCCAAAACTTCTTTTGATTGCTGTGAAAACACCAGAGAGTAAGGAAAAATTCGCATAAAAAATCTTAGAGAAAACTGGCCATTAATGGGGTATTTATAGCCCCCAGAAAATTATAGCCATTGGCAGCCAAATCTGCCAAAAATGGCCTACCGGTCGACGGTCGGTCGACCGGCCGACGGTCACATTTTGACCGTTGCCAGCTACCGGTCGACCGAAACAAACAGAGAGTTACCTGCATGCAGTCGGTCGCCCGTGTGGTCGACCGGCCCATGGGGCAGCCAAGTGCACGTATCCGTGCACGTCGGTCGACTGATACGGTCGACCGGCTACTTGGTACGGTCGACCGTAGGGATCGACCGACCTAACCTGGCAGAGGCTGTTTTGGTCAGCAAAAACATGTAATTTTTAACCCTAAAAAATCCCATTAAATCTCAAACTTGTGTTAAAAAGTTTTATCATTTTTCATTGAAATACAAACTTGTGTTAAAAAGTTTAACACAAATCTCAAACATTTTGAACTATTTTTGTGTTATAGAAATTTTGCCAAAAATCAAAAATTGTATTTTCTAAAACTTGAATTTTTGAATAGAAAATACATTTTGTCCAAAACTCATCTAATTACAAAAACATGATATTAAACAACATTTAGGCATGATGTATATGGATATAATCCTATATACATGAAACATATATATATCATAGTTTTTGTCTTTAATTCCAAAAATAAGTTTTGTTAAAATACAAAACCTAAAACACATGAATAGGTATATCAAAGTAAGTTTGTCTAAGAGTTAAAGCATGCATGTATATAGAACAAATCTAATATACACTAAACCATGTAAACTTGTTTTGATATAATATCTATTCATGAAAACCAAGACGGTTAAACCAAAAACCGAAAACCAAAACATGAAACGTGTGTGTTGTGAACTTGAGCATATCATACTATTCTAATCTTTACAATTTGGATCTAAACACAAACTAAACTAGGTACCGATGTCTTCTTGTAGAGCGCAATCTCCAAGCCGACTCGATCCAAAACTCTTTAATCCACCGAGCAAGTGCTATATATGATCTTTGACGCTCGGGCTCTTGAATCAACATGTGAAGGCTTCCATATCATCTTGTTGAAGCTAATCACTAACTAATATCTTGATTAATGATCTGAAACTAAAATCACAAGATTATTAGTACACATAACTACATGAGTTAATCATCATCAAAACTAGAGTGGAAGGCCTTTGGGCCAACAATCTCCCCCTTTTTGATGATGATAAAACTCATGGAGTTATATATGCATGGATTAAAGTTAAGCTTCAAAGAAACTCCCCCTTAACTCATGCATAGGGATAAACAACAAATATGTGCAATGAATACTAAACATGAAACATGCATAGATATGCATAAAACAATAAATGGCTCTAGATACCATGAAAGATATCAATGAAATTTTCAAAAACAAATAAACATGCTCTAGATAGATACCAATTAAACTAAACAAATAAACATGCTCTAGATAGATACCAATTAAACTAAACAAATAAACATGCTCTAGATACCAATTAAACTAAATATATGCAAAACAAAACTAATGATCTCTTTTACAAGCTCTTGATACCAAAACTAAACATGTTCTTAAAATAATGCTTTTGATACCAATTGAACTTAATAAAAACATAAAACATGCATACAAACATGTATATAAACTCAATTCTTCTCCCCCTTTTTGTCAATCATCAACAAAAGGGTTAAAAACAAAACAAAACTAATAAAAACATATTCTTCTCTTCTTTTAAAAAAATCAATCAAGGGATGTTCTCCCCCTTTTGTCTAAACTCAAATATGATACCAATTAAAAAATGTGTCAAGGAAGTGCATATTGATACCAATTAAAAGTGAAACTATACCAATTGAAAAACAAAAATCTTGATACCAATTGATAAGTAAACAAATATCATATCAATTGAAAATAAACAATCTTGATATCAATGGAAATTAAACATTACAAATTTTGAATTTCTAAACATAAATCTTAATACCAATTGAAATTATATTCTTTTTGAGGCATAAGATACCAATTGAAAGTTAAATCAATTGAAACAAAGTTGAAACTCAAGCTTATCATAAACAAGTATATATGTATGGAAAGATTAGATACCAATCGAAATTGATACTAATTGAAATGAAAGCATACATAGATAAAAACATATGAGTATACAAGAAAATGTCAATAATTGATACCAATTGAAAGAATTCAATGATACCAATTGAAACAATAATAAGATCAAGAGTATATCTCATATAACCTATCCTCCCATTCATGTTCAAGTTTAAAAAAAATTTCACTATGAAGCATACATGAGCATGATCGCCCATCCATCCGCCCGTTCGAAGGTAGGGGTTTTCAAAAATAGGTTTGAAAATGTAGCATGTTTGAAAATCTCTACCATAGTGAAGAATACGAACTAGTTATAGGAAAAACTTTTAAACTAGTACGAAATCCTTCAAGTAAGGAATAAAACAAAATTATTTTTCATGAAACACATGTAAATCACATGATCACTAAACACTCAAAGTCTATAAAGCCCATATCATAGTCTCATGAAAACAAATCATGAGTAAACTAATAAAGTGAGTGTACAAGTATAATGTGACACATATCAACATGAAAATATTCAATTAGGCTCATATGAAATTTCTTAAAAAAAAAAACATGAGAAACAGGATTTTCATTACCAATAGAAATTACCTAAAAACATGAAAATCATCAAAATAATTTAAACTTCAAGGCATATGTATGTCATGTACAAACTAAAGTATACATACATATCCTAAATATAATGAGTCCACAAAAGTATATGCATGAAGGCACGTGGCTCAAGGATGTACATGTATAATCAATAGTTTGGACAAGATAGACATATACATGAAGTTAAAACACATGATCATGGAAACATATCCAAAATGAGGAATACAAGTTAGAATGCATGAATTATCAAAACTAGACTATACTAGCATATCTAATGGGTACAAATAGGCATTCAAGTACAAACATAAAAGATTTACTTGTGGCCCATTCTATGTACAAGTATAAATCCTAGTTTTCATGAAAACTATCATCTAAACATATATTCAAATCAAGAAGTATAAAACGACACATAAATCAACATGATAGACATAAAAATGATCATGAAATAAATCCACATGCTATTAGAATAATGATATACAAAATAGCCAAACAATGGTGAGAACACAACAAATGGGTCTATCTAAACATGGGTGATCTCAAAAGCTATACATGCATGTCAAAGGTCTAATAAACATGGAATTCAACAAAACATGAATCATCAAAATAAAACATCATAAACATCCATATGATCATTATGTATATGCATGTGCATTAGATCTAGAGCATACATATTAGTTAAAAACAAGGTGAGAACACTAAATATAGATCCATATAAAACATGGGTGTCTCAAGTAACTAAACATGTATAACACTAATCTAATCAACATGACATAAGCATAATGAACAATAAACCATGGCATGCTATAAATTGATGAACATGAAAAACATGCATAATAAAAACGGGAGTTAGAGATCGATACCAAAACCGATGAAGGCACCTCTCTAGTTCTCCAAACCAATGGTGGCTTCTCCACCAAACTCCCCTTGAAAGTGATGCATCCAAAAAGTTTCCTTTGAGCACGGAACGCATCCACTTCAAAGCACCAACACTCTCACGTTATGCGAGAGCCCACTCCTACATCAAAAATCAAAGGGGTGGTCTTCGGTACCCATTTTCTTTTGGGTCCATAGGAGTTAGTATCTTTCCTAACCCAAACAAGATTATTTGCTAAATTTTCAATATGTAAACGATCATAGCAAAATCTAGCAAGGTGGCCTTTTCGACCACAATGTGTACACATGTACACATGGGCATACATGTTATGGTTATGTCCGTGATGAGCATGTGTATGCCGTGATGGGTGTACATGTAAAGATGGAACTTGTTTCTTGCGAACCAAGGTTTCCAAGCGTGTATGATTCAAAGTACATTGGCTCAAAGTGAAGCCCAAACATTCAACACTTTTCTTCAAAACATTTATGTCATTTTCAATACTAGAAGATAAAGTGGAGCATGCAATAGGTGTGCTAGAAGAAGAAGCTACACTAGCATGGCAAACATGAGAATCATATCAATTTTTAAAGATTCATTTTTCTTTAGAACTAAATCCAACTCTTTTGTAATGAAATCAATTTCATTTTTCAAAACAAGGTTATCTTTTAAAACAAAATCCAATTTAGAAGATAAAACCTCATTGTTTTTCACAACATCATCACAATCATTTTTGCTTTTTAAAACATTAATCTCTTTTAAGGCAAGGTCTAGTTGAGATCTTAGTGAGTCACGTTCACTAGTAATCTCTTCCTTCTCTTGCAAAACCAATTCAAAAGATGAGCACAAATCTTTCATTTCTTCTTTTAATTCAAAATGTTTCTTTTTCAAAGAATCATGTTTTTCCAAAAAAATTTCAAGCTTTGTGGCAAGTTCTACATTTAAATTTTGAACTTCTAGGCATCCATAGCAATATGAACTAGAGCTATCATCTAGTTGAGAATCCGATTGAACCTCAAGGGAGTCTTTCCCTTGGACCATGAGGCAATGCTCGTCGGACTTGTCTCTCCTAGATCTCCTCAACTTGTTGATAATCCTTGGTAGCTCGGGAGAAGTCAATATGCTTCAAACTGCAAAAGCCGAATCATAATGATCAAACACCGGTAAAAGATCTTCATTAAGAGATGCTCTAAGTGTTTTAAGTGCTAATGCATTTGCCTTTTTATGCTTGCTATGATTTGGGTAGGATTCTTGAGTAGTGGTTTGATAAACTAGATGTCCTAGGCTTTTTAAGTGACTACTCATATTGGCCTTCCAAACATCAAGTCTAAAAAAGTCAAACATAGGAGGGCTATCCATGAGTGCAACCTAAATGTGTGCAAATGAAAATGCAAATGAAGATTAGCAAACCAAGATCTCACTCCTAGGTGGTTAAATATAAATATCAAGAGCGTAGGCTCTGATACCAATTGTAATCACCTAGAGGGGGGTGAATAGGTGATAATGCTAATCTAGTCAACTTAATGCGGAATTTAAAAACTAATTGCAATTACACTAGATGCAAGCAACAAGTGATGCACACAACCAAGCCAAGCATATAAGTATGAATGAACAATGTGAAATGATGCAAGGCACAAAGTAAAGAGAGAGAGATAGAGTAAGAGTCAAGGGATCAAGCGCAAACAACAAGATATGTTTCGAGGTTCGAGCACCCAGCTCTACATCCCCGCCTTCACCCAGAAGGATTTAAAGTCCACGAGCTTGTCCACAAAGGACTCCCACAAAGGGAACCTCCACCGAGGATTTGGCGCAATCACAATTACAAGGAGTACCCAACTCCTCTCCTTACAAACACAACCTCCTCCTTGAGGCACAACTCCAAGCCAACAACAATCACCTCACAGCTTGAGGGATTAGCACAAAGCAACACAAGGATCACCTCACAACTTGAGGGATACAACCCAAAGGAACAAAGCCAAGAAAAGATTGGGTTTACAACTTGGTGGTCTAAACAACAACCACAAACAATTTCTTTCTCCCACACAAAGATCCTATAGAATAAGAAAGTAGATGTAGCTCAAGTGTGGAGAAAACCAATGGAATGAAAATCAAAATCACAAAGAAAATCCTTGGGAAAAATTAGAAACCAAGATGAAGAAGTTCAATCAAACTCTTTTCCCAAAAACCCTTTTCTTTGATCTTCCAAACCCTAGCAAAAATACCAAATAGATTGTTCAATTTAAATCCTAAAACTTCTTTTGATTGCTGTGAAAACACCAGAGAGTAAGGAAAAATTCGCACAAAAAATCTTAGAGAAAACTGGCCATTAATGGGGGTATTTATAGCCCCCAGAAAATTATAACCGTTGGTAGCCAAATCTGCCAAAAATGGCCTACTGTCGACCGGTCGGTCGACCGGCCAACGGTCACATTTTGACCGTTGCCAGCTACCGGTCGACCGGGCGGTCGACCGAAACAAACAAAGAGTTACCTGCATGCAGTCGGTCGCCCCGTGCGGTCGACCGGCCCATGGGGCAGCCAGCGTGCACGTATCCGTGCACGTCGGTCGACTGATACGGTCGACCGGCTACTTGGTACGGTCGACCGTAGGGGTCGACCGACCTAGCCTGGCAGAGGCTGTTTTGGTCAGCAAAAACATGTAATTTTTAACCCTAAAAAATTCCCATTAAATCTCTAAAAATTCACAAAAATAGTTTTATCATTTTTCATTGAAATACAAACTTGTGTTAAAAAGTTTAACACAAATCTCAAACATTTTGAACTATTTTGTGTTATAGAAATTTTGCCAAAAACCAAAAACTGTATTTTCTAAAACTTGAATTTTTGAATAGAAAATACATTTTGTCCAAAACTCATCTAATTACAAAAACATGATATTAAACAACATTTAGGCATGATGTATATGGATATAATCCTATATACATGAAACATATATATATCATAGTTTTTGTCTTTAATTCCAAAAATAAGTTTTGTTAAAACACAAAACCTAAAACACATGAATAGGTATATCAAAGTAAGTTTGTCTAAGAGTTGAAGCATGCATGTATATAGAACAAATTTAATATACACTAAACTATGTAAACTTGTTTTGATATAATATCTATTCATGAAAAGCAAGATCGGTTAAACCAAAAACCGAAAACCAAAACATGAAACATGTGTGTTGTGAACTTGAGCATATCATACTATTCTAATATTTACAATTTGGATCTAAACACAAAACTAAACTAGGTACCGATGTCTTCTTGTAGAGCGCAATCTCCAAGCCGACTCAATCCAAAACTCTTTGATCCACCGAGCAAGTGCTATATATGATCTTTGACGCTCGGGCTTTTGAATCAACATGTGAAAGCTTCCAAATCATCTTGTTGAAGCTAATCACCAACTAATATCTTGATTAATGATCTGAAACTAAAATCACAAGATTATTAGTACACATAACTACTTGAGTTAATCATCATCAAAACTAGAGTAGAAGGCCTTTGGGCCAACAAAAAATTCATGTTTTATCTTTCAATCAGTTTTATTTTCTATTGGTATCTTATTCCCACTCTTTATGATGAAAAATGCTTTATTTTGATATATGCTAATTTTTTAATATTGATATCAATAATCTTAAATTGGTATAATTCTCAATTTGGTATCCTTATTGCAAAATGAGTTGTGTTTACCCAAAATTTGGTTTTTACTTTCAATTGGTATAAAAAACATACAATGTTTCATTTTCAATTGGTATCAAAATCTACTATTGGCATGTCAAATTTTTGTTTATCTATAAGTGATACCAAATTTTGTTTTTTAGACTACAATTTAATTTTATTGATATCAAAATTTATTTTGTTGACTTAAAGAAATTTCAAATTTGTTTTAAAGTGGTTTTAAAATTTGTTGATGTGTATTGCCTATATGCAAGAGGAGCTTAACATCTTCTCTATATATAGATTCATGTTGAGTGTATCTCACATTGAGGAGCTTGACATCTCTTCTTTATGTGGTACACGTGTGTAGGGGAGCTTAACATCTCCACTTATACATTATATATTATACCTTATGTGGGTTAGGGTTTTATCATCCCTTGTTCATGTAATAAATGTATGTAGGGGAGCTAACTTTATGTCTCTCTTCTTTATGAATGTATATCGCATATATATCTTTATTGTTTGTTTTTGCCTCTTTGTTGATGAATTGACAAAAATGGGGAGAAGAATTTAGAGTTTATATGCATGTTTATATCTCTGTTTATGCATAAATGTTTGTTTAATTTAAGAGCTTTCATTGAATATCTTTTTGTTTATTGCTATGCATGAGTTAAGGGAGAGCTTCTATGAAGCTTACCTTTAATCCATGCATATATAACTCTATGAGTTTTGTCATCATCAAAAAGGGGGAGATTGTTGGCCCAAAGGCCCATCACTCTAGTTTTGATGATGATTAACTCATGCAGTTATAGTACTAATGATCTTGTGCTTATTTAGTTTCAGATATTTGATCAAGATGTTAGTAGGTGTTTAACTTCAACAAAAGATTCAAAGTCAAGTTTTGAAGCTAGCACGTGTTGATTCAATAGCTCGCACATCAAAATCGCATCAAGTACTCAAGAGGAGTCTAGCTCATGAATCAAGGTTTGGACCAAGTCAAGAAGAAGAATAAGTTTTTTAAGAGAAAATTTTCAAGACTTGAGTCGTGTTTGTAATTGTTAAGATTTTATATTTTAGATAAAATATGAAGGATAGATTACTTGTGGATTGCTCAAGCTCATACACACACACACACACACAAAATTTCTATGTATTTTCATAAATAGTTTTGATTTTAGAAAATACCATTTTGATTTTGAGCTTCAAAGTATATGATTGAAGCTTGAACCTGCACAAAAAATACAAAATTTTAGAACTTCAAAGTAGAAATGTGCAAGTGCTCAATTCTAACCGCGATAGCAAGTGGCTATGCGGGTCGTGATCCACAAGGAGGGTTTGCGATAGAAGCGTTCAAGATTTTTTTATTGAAATCTTTATGAAGACAAACGAAAGTTCTTCTTTGTTTAAAGAAATGAAAATGAAAACAAGTTATGTTAAAGTTAGAAAGAAAACGGAGAATGAGAAGGTGGAGAAAATCAGAAAACGACTATGTACAAATGAATTGGAAAAGAAAGATTTGGAAGATGTGGTGTTGGTGATTTAATCTACAGAAATAAAAGAAAAGAAAGAAAAATAATTACTTACCTTCTTTTTACCAAAAGCTTACCTTGAGTCTTTAGCAAAGATGTTACCTTGAAATGGAGGCAATCAGCGCATAGCCCATAAGAGTTGATTATTGGTCTCTTCCACATTACATCATCAAGACAACTCAAGCATGAAATGATACAGAAAGACTCACATCCATCGTCATCAGCTATCGGTGGCACTCGCAAAGGCAAGGCTTTTTCGATGCTTTTAGACTCACTTAGAAGACAATTGTACCAAAAGAAGAGTGAAGTAGAAAAGAAGAAAAAGAAGAAAACTAAAATGAAGTACATACAAAGAGAGAATACAGATTTGATTTCATAACGATAAAAGAAAAGAAAGAAACCTTACACCGGTGTCACTCTCAGCACAAGCTTCATTCTTGTTCTTCTATGAAAGTCTGATCTCCTCTGAATTACATAAATGAAAACTAAAATTACATGAAAAAGAAAAAGAAAAACCTACACTAAGAAATGGAAAACTTGGCTAAATCCTATCTCTGCATGGTCATCCCTTTTCAGTGCAAATACTGCCTTTTTATCGGCAAAAACCCAACCTAACAGGATCCCGGGAAGATTGGGGGAGCAAATGCTCCCCTTAACTTGCTAACCAAGCCGCGAAAACGCGGCTTTGGCCGCGTTTCCGCGGCCAGGGTGTGGCCAGGTGGCCACACCCTGTTGGTAGGTCTCCCCGGCATCTCGTTCTGTCTTTATCTTGGGTTGGATTTGCAGTTTAGCTCCGAGATTTTGAAGAAATAGCCGTTGATCTTTGCTTCAACCAATCGATTCTGAGAGGATTCTTCTCAACCAGTTTTCAACCTCTTGATTTTGCCCTGATTCACTGAGTTCGAATTAATTCTGATTTTATTCAGAATTTGGTGGGCTTTTGGGCTCATTTCTCTTCACTCTCCTTAAAGAATGGGCCTGAAAATAAATTAACATTTAATTAGGACAATGCAGATTTTATTCTATAATAAGTATAGAAATATGATACTAAATGTGCAACATTAGCGACCAATCACACCCCCATACCTATCTTTTGCTCGTCCTCGAGCAAAATAATTAAACTATACTAAGGATTATTAGACCACTTTCGCAGGTCACGCGATTGCACGGAGCATGTGCAACAAGCCGTTAAACCTCTAGGTTTCGCCTAGAGGACGAGTTTTGTCTCGTGAGGGTTTTCAGCGGATTGCACCCACAAAATCCATAAAGAAAGAGAAATAAAGAGTTAGTATTTTCGAAAAGCATTTTGAAAGAGAAAAATATTTGAAATATAATTGTAAGATTTAAGCAATCTATAAGTTATAGGAAGACTGAATTTTTCATTCCTAAACTTAGTCTCTATTCAAAAATTTGTTATCAATCAAAGTAAGGAGTCAAATTGTACTTCTCATCTAGTCTATTACTTTACCCTGAGTCATATGCACCTTGTGATTGTGAAATTTTGACTAAGGGTTCATTAACTCTAACTCTTATGTCTTATTTATATATATATATATATATATATATATATATATATATATATATATATATATATATATATATATATATATATATATATATATATTTTGTGGTATTATTCCTTAGTTCTATTAGGCTTTCTAATCTGCCCATGTAACGAGCCTTTAATCGATGACTCCCAAACCAAACGGTCTTAGGGCACCGGGTGAGAAAACACCCCAAGGACTTAAGGACTCGAGCAAATAAGGCCACAAAACTAAGGACTTAAGGACTCGAGCAAACACCTCTTTTAGGCGTGAATACTTATGCTTTATTAGGCACAAATACCCAGCTTAATCAGAGGATTTTATATATATATTTTTCTTTTCAAACTTATCTAATCATCTTTCGCATAAATAATAAGGCTTACTTAGGCCAAAGCACCTAGCTAATCAATAATTAGATTTGTTTATTTCTTTTTTTTACCTTTTTTTATTATTTTTATTTTTTTATAAGGCATAAGAATCTTTGTTTTTGAACCCTAAGCGTGTAAGTGTATGAAGTGTGCATATTTCATCAAGGTAAATATCAAGACTAAATTACTTTGACAAATTTTCTTCCTAACCCTAAAAATCAAACAAATAATCTTATTTTGACCAAGTTTATGAAATACTAATTTGGATTTTCCTATTCCTTAAAATTAACTTAATTTCTTACAAAAAATATGTCAAAATATTGTTTCTGTTTTTCAAAAAGTTTTTAAAAGTAAAGAAAATGTAAAAAAAATTTTAAATAAAAGAAAAAACCTAAGTTTTGTTAGAACCCTCCCCCACACCTATCTCATGCATTGTCCTTAATATATGAATTAATGCATAGATGCATGAAAAAGAAGAAAGGAAAGGAAAATGTTACCTTAAGGTGGTGGTTCCAGTGGTGGTCTGATTGGTCCACGAAATGCGGCCCAATCGACTTTTCTTGGGATTCGGAGGAACCCACCAAAAATCTCTTTAATATAACCCATTAAAATGATGTATCCATGAAGGATTTTTATTAAAAATTTAACCCCATCTAATTTTCAAATTTCATAACTAATTTCGGAGTCAAATTTGTCAACCACCTCGTCCCAGAATGGAGTGTGAAAAGATAGAATGATTGACTTGGACTCAAGAAGTACAGGAACTAACACCGACTCAGGAAGGTGACTTAAGTCAAGTAAAGGTTCAGGAGTCGAAATTGGTTCAGGAAGTGGGTCCAAGTCAAGAAGTTGAAACTCAAGTCCACATTTATTTTCCAACAATGGAATGTGACTTAATATTGGTAATTCAAGTTCAAGAATGATAGGTATGGGAATCAAAACTGACTCTAAAATATTACTCAAGTCGGGTAACAAAACAGGAGTCAATATTGATTCGGGAGTTTGAACTGGATCACAGATTTGAGAATCTAGGTCACATTTCTCATTGAGTTCAATGATAAAAATGAGAACTTGCCAATTTGTCAATAGGATTTTCAAAAGTGTAAAATTGGTCAAGTTCAATATGATCCTCAAAGATGGGTGATTCAATTTCATGATGAATAGGCACAGGATCCAATGTTGACTCGGGGAAAAGATTTAAATCAGGTGAAGACACCGGAGTCATTATTGAATCAGGAAGTAAAATTGAATCACTAAGTTAAGGTTCATGATCATATTCATTTTCAAGTTCGATTTCAGGAAAAGGATAACTTGCCAAACTGTCAATATTCTTTTCAAAATTTGGAGTTTGGGCAAGTTCAAATGATTGTTCTGAAATGGAACCTTGATTTTCAAAACAACATGACTCTTCGGCTCGAACAGAATGGTTAGTGACATCAGAACTGGTCAAACAGTGAGAACGTAGAGTTTGGACCATCATATCTATGTCAGATTACGAGCGTTTTGAGCCTGAGTCATGGCTTCAAGCATCTTTTCATAGTTGATGGGTTCATCGTCTTGTTGAAAAGATGAAGTGTTATTTTAGAATTGGTGGTGAAATTGTGAGTCCATCAGATTTTGAGATTTTTGTTTGGACTCACGCATACTCATTTCCAAAATTGATAGTTTCCTATTTTGGACTCGTGGAACTGAGTATGAATTTTGAAAATATTGTGGACTAGGTGGAGAAGGAGGACAAGTTGGTTGAAAATTAGACTCGGGGGAGGTGAATCCCCATTGACTCTGTGAAGAGTTGAAATTATCATGGAAATTATGGTTATAAGATTGGGGACATGGGTTATATTGATTCGGATAAGACCAATCCGGCACACTAGGTTGGTTAAAGTTATGATATGCTAGGTTGGTAATATCCGAAAATGAAGTCGGTGTGTAATATGGATTACTATTAAAATTGGAAATATTGTTATTATAAGCCATATCACACAATAGAATACAAACAAAAACAAACAAATAAGCAAACAAAAAAGAAAAAATTCTAACCTAAGTTAGGGTAGACCTATGACCTAGACGACTCCTAACTGATTAGACTACTGTCCATGGGAGGTCTAATGCAGACTTTGACCACAAGCTAATCAGCCAGGTCAGGGCAAGATTGGTGGGAGGTTTTCCGTCAAAGACGTTCCTTAATTAAATAACCACCAACCTTCAAGCTTTCGGCCCTTAATCCCTTTCCTAGACACTGATTTGGCAGGAGTCAAATTCCAACACCTTTCCCCCTTAGGATAATCTCCTTATTGAGTCCGAGATGTCCCTAGGGCCAACGTCTACTCATTTTTAGTTAGGCTCGGGTTAGTGAGTGCTTGGAATCTAATTTTTGGGCCAAGGAAGGGTGATTAAATCCCCACCTTATCTTGTTATGGGGTGGTGCCCTTAAATCAGTTTGTGCAAGTGTACAAGATATGTAAACAAGATTCACTCAAAGCGATATAAATCAACCAAGAGATGAGTCCTATTCTACATGCAATGTAAACATACCTTACTCCAGCACTCTTCAACAGTAAAGTAAATGAATTGAAAAGACACATGCCTAAAATGCAAACGTCTAATCAATATTTTAACTTTTTCAACAAATATTTTACTGTTGATTTATTAGCAGGCTTTTGGTGATGGCATATAAGAAATAAAGTTGCAGAAAACTAGAATTTTGCAAAGCAAGCAGCCCTGTAAAAAAAAAACCAATTAGTAGTGAACTCTTCCTTGCCGCGGAAACGCGGCTAAAGCCGAGCAAACGCGGCAATTCAGAGGGTACTTGGTCTCTGTTTTCTAGAACAGAGGCCCAAGACCACTTATATATTTCTGCAATCCTTTTTTCCTGCTTTGGTTGCCCTATAAACTGCAACAGAGAAGAAAATTCGTTTTAGTTCTAAAAATTAAATAAAAATCAGATTTCAATAAAAACCGTTACCCTCCCCGTCAACGGCGCCAAAAATTTGATTGAAACTTGAACCTGCACAAAAAATACAAAATTTTAGAACTTCAAAATAGAGATGTGCAAGTGCTCAATTCTAACAGCGATAGCAAGTGGCTATGCGGGTCGTGATCCACAAGGAGGATTTGCGATAGAAGCGTTCAAGGTTTTTTTATTGAAATCTTTATGAAGACAAACGAAAGTTCTTCTTTGTTTAAAGAAATGAAAATGAAAACGAGTTATGTTAAAGTTAGAAAGAAAACGGTAGAATGAGAAGGTGGAGAAAATCAGAAAACGACTATGTACAAATGAATTGGAAAAGAAAGATTTGGAAGATGTGGTGTTGGTGATTTAATCTACAGAAATAAAAGAAAAGAAAGAAAAATAATTACTTACCTTCTTTTTACTAAAAGCTTACCTTGAGTCTTTAGCGAAGATGTTATCTTGAAATGGAGGCAATCAGCGCATAGTCCATAAGAGCTGATTATTGGTCTCTTCCACATTACATCATCAAGACAACTCAAGCATGAAATGATACAGAAAGACTCACATCCATCGTCATGAGCTATCGGTGGCACTCACAAAGGCAAGGCTCTTTCGATGCTTTTAGACTCACTTGGAAGACAATTGTACCAAAAGAAGAGTGAAGTTGAAAAGAAGAAAAAGAAGAAAACTAAAACGAAGTACATACAAAGAGAGAATACAGATTGATTTCATAACGATAAAAGAAAAGAAAGAAACCTTACACTGTGTCACTCTCAGCACAAGCTTCATTCTTGTTCTTCTATGAAAGTCTGATCTCCTCTGAATTACATAAATGAAAACTAAAATTACATGAAAAAGAAAAAGAAAAACCTACACTAAGAAATGGAAAACTTGGCTAAATCCTATCTCTGCATGGTCGTCCCTTTTCAGTGAAAAAACTGTCTTTTTATAGGTAAAAACCCAACCTACATGATCCCAGGAAGATTGGGGGAGCAAACGCTCCCCCTAACTTGCTAACCAAGCCGCGGAAACGCGGCTTTGGCCGCGTTTTTGCGGCCAGGGTGTGGCCAGGTGGCCACACCCTGTTGGTGGATCTCCCCGGCATCTCGTTCTGTCTTTATCTTGGGTTGAATTTGTAGTTTAGCTCCGATATTTTGAAGAAATAGCCGTTGATCTTTGCTTCAACCGATCGATTCTGAGAGGATTCTTCTCAACCGGTTTTCAACCTCTTGATTTTGCCCTGATTCACTGAGTTCGAATAATTCTGATTTAATTCAGAATTTGGTGGGCTTTTGGGCTCATTTCTCTTCACTCTCCTTAAGGAATGGGCCTGCAAATAAATTAACATTTAATTAGGACAATGCAGATTTTATTCTATAATAAGTATGGAAATATGATACTAAATGTGCAACATTAGCGACCAATCACACCCTCATACCTAACTTTTGCTCGTCCTCGAGCAAAATAATTAAACTATACTAAGGATTATTAGACCACTTTCGCAGGTCACGCGATTGCACTGAGCATGTGCAACAAGCCGTTAAACCTCTAGGTTTCCCCTAGAGGACGAGTTTTGTCTCGTAAGGGTTTTCAGCGGATTTCACCCACAAAATCCATAAAGAAAGAGAAATAAAGGGTTAGTATTTTCGAAAAGCATTTGAAAGAGAAAAATATTTGAATATAATTGTAAGATTTAAGACAGACAGGGGACAGAAAACCAGAAATCACAAAACCATTCTTTTCTATGTTTCCCACTTCCTTGTTTTCACCATGCACTTCTCTTTTCATTCTTTGTTTCTTTTCTTTTCATTCTTTAAAACTTTGAAGAACTTTTTAACAAATACGTGAATCAATCGGTAAAGCTTCTATCGCCTCCCGTCCTTGTGGATTCGACTCGTTTTAGCCTCTATGCTATAACGTAAGTATCGAGGAAGCCAAAGTACACACACTTTAAATATCCATTTCAAAACATATACTTTTGTGCGCGATTTTACCTTGATCAAATTTTGACACCGTTGCCGGGGACGGGAACGGTTTGATTTCACACTTTTGTTAACTTTTCTTCTTTGTTTTTTTTGGTGTGCAGGTTAAAGTTTTAGCGTTGCAGAAGTCCACGCTTGCGCAAGTGTGGTTGGGTAAATTCTTGTACATTTTTATATTCTGCTGCTAATTTTGTTTATATTACCTGTACACTGTAAATAATCTTAAGAATTAAAATACGGTATTGGATGCTTTAAAACGGTTTAGACATTTGCATCTAGGCACGTGTCAATTTTCATACTATATTTTATTCTTATGTTGTTGTGATACTTATAGGAGGTGTACATATTGCATTGCATATAGTTAGGACAAACACTTCAGTGATTTACTCGCTTTTTGGTGTTCATCTTATCTATATTGCACACTTGCACAAATTTAACTTAAGGGCAAAACCCAAAACAACATAAGGTGGGGAAGTCATTACCCTCTCTTAGCCCAAAAATCACCTCCCCACTCACACAACCCAAGCCTTAATAAAATTTGCTAGACATTGGCCCCTAGGGACATCTCGGACTCATTTAGGAGATTGACCTAAGGGGGAAGTTGTTAGAAGTTGACTCTTGTCAAATCGGTGTCTAAGGTAGGGGATTGAGAGGCGAAACCTCGAAGAACAGCGGTTTGGCATAATTAGGACCGTTGCTCCGGTACGGATACCTCCCACTGATCTTGTCCCTACCTGGCCGATTAACTCGTGGTCAGCGTCCGACAATATACCCCCTGTGGACAGTCTAACCAGTTAGGAGTCGTCTAGGTTTAAGTCAACCCTAGCATAGGCTTGTTTTTCTTTTCTTTTTCTCTGTTATTTGTTTGTTTGTTTTTCTTTTTTGTAAATTGTGATATGAATTTTAATAACAATAATTCTTTCAATTATAATATGAATCCATATTTCACCTCGATCTCATTTGACTCGGATAACTCTGACCCGGCAATGTACAACATGAACCAACCATATATGCCGGGTTGGGATTATCCGAATCAATATGACCAATATCCCCAACAATATGACCATAATTTTCAAAATAATTTCAACTCTTCAAAGAGTTCATGGGGATTCACCTACCCCGAGTCAAATTTTCAACCATCTTGTCCACAATTTTCACAATATTCGTTCCCCAATTTTGATTCATATACTTCTTTTCCTGAACCACCAATTGAAGAAAAATCATCATTGGAAAGGAGTATAGAAGAGTCCCTAAAACAAATGCAAAATTTGCTTAATTCACAATCCTTCCCACCTCAAATTCCACATACTCTTTTTCTAGAGCATCCAATTGAAGAAGAATCTGAGCTAGAAAAGCGTTTTGAAGTCTTTTGTGAAAGAATGCAAAACATGTTGGACTCATCATCTTAACCACATTTTCAAGAGTCCTACTCATCTTTTCCAGTCTCACCAATTCAAAATGAACAAACTTCAATACTGGACTTGAGTATGGAACCCTTGCATGAGTCCGATCAACAACCGCAAAAATCGATGAACTCACATTTTCACCACAATTTCCAAAATCAACTTCCATACTCATCTTTTCAAGAAAACCAATTACAAAAAGTATAGAAGACATGATTCCAAATCCGAATTCTGTTACCCAACCTATCAGTTGGTTAGACTCAATTATGAGCGATTTGATCAATGAGAGCAAGGATAATCTTTCTTGTCAACCGTTGACCAATCCTTATATTCCTAACTCTTCCGATTGGACCCAAGAATCATGTTCTTTTGGAAACCAAGATTCAATTTCAGAACACACATTTGAGCTTGACCAATCTCCAAGTTATGACAGTTGCCTGGACATTTTGGCAAGCTATCCCTTCCCTGAAATTGAAATCGAACCTGAATGTGATCCTGAACTTCCTGTTGGGAACTCCATTTCACTTTTTGATTCAATAATGACCCCGGTATCCTTACCAGATTTTTTCTCTTTTCCGGAGTCAACATTGAATCCTGTACCTATACACTGTGAAATAGAATCACAATATCTTATGACCACACTTCATTAATGGGGACAGTGTGTGAACGTCAGTTCTTTATTTGGACTCTATTTTTGAACCAATTTCGACGCTCACTGTTGACTCTCGACTTGATCTGAGTTAACTTCCTGAGTCGATATCGATTTTTGTTCCTGTTCCATTTGAGTCCAAATCACTCATCTCTCAAAACACACTTCATTGTTGGACAAGACTGTTGAAGAAAATGACTCAGTAATTATTTTTGGAAATTATCCATTAGATGGGGATAAACTTTTCAATAAGACCATTCAATCAATCATCCTTTTATTGGGTCATATTAAAGAGGTCATTGGTGGGTTCCTGCACGATCCACGCTATTTTGATTGGGTAGCAACGCTTGGCCTAATCAGACCACCACCGGAGCCACCCCCTTGAGGTAATCTTCCTTCCCTCTCCATTTGTTTCATGTATTTACACATTCACGATGCATTGAGGACTATGCATAAGATAAGTGTGGGGGAGGGTTTACTAACGTAGTTAGTTTTATATTTTCTTTCTTTTACACTTCTTTGTAAATAAAAAAACTTTTATATAAAAACTTTCTTTTCTTTTTACAAATTTTTTGAAACAAGAGAAATAGTTTTTGATTTATTTTTAAGAAAATTAAGATTATCTTAGGAATTAGAAAGACCTCAAATTATGAAATTTTAAACTGAGTCAAAAATAATAGATCTTGTCTAAATTATAGGATAAGAAAGTAAGATTGAAAAGATAATTTGATCTTAAATTTTTTGCCTTAGATTTATGCACTCCACACTTACACAATTTTTGGGATTGAAATAAAGACTGAAAATGCCATAAAAATATATATATTAAAAAAAATTTGTAAATAAAAATTATTTATTGAAGTTGGGTAATTATGCCTCAGGAAGCATGATTATTCATACCTAAAACGGTGAACAAAAACAAAATAATCCCTTTAGTTTTGTCACCTTGTTTACTCGAGTCCTTAAGTCCGAGGGATGTTTTCTCATCTGGTGCCCTAAGACCATCTGGTTTGGGAGTCACCGGCTAAAGGCGAGTCACCGGCTAAAGGCTCACTACCCGGGTAAATAAGAAAGCCTAAGAAAACTAAGGGAAGAAAAAGAAAAAAATAATATAAAAAATATATATATAATATATATTAAGTAAATGGCCTAAAAGTTTGAGTCGATATCCCAAAAATCTTCACAGTTCACAAAGTGCATATTTTCCTAAGAGTTTTATGAAAGATCAAAGAGTCAATTCAATTTTAAATTCTTACATTTACTTTATAACAAGATTTTTTGCATTTTGACTTAGTTTAAGAAAGAACAATTTCTTGTTAACCTATGACCTTTGATCACTTATATTTTCGCAAAAATATTTTAACACTTTTCTCTATTTTCAAAATGTGTTTTCAAAATACTAACATTTGATTTCTTTCTTTATGGATTTTGTGGGTGTAATCCGCTGAAAACCCTCAGGAGACAAAACTCCTCCTCTAGGGGAAACTTAGAGGTTTAACGGCTTGTTGCACATGCTCAGTGCAATTGCGTCACCTGCGAAAGTGGTGTAATAATGTAATAATTTCTTAGTTTTTTGTTTTACTCGGGACGAGCAAAAGATAATTGTGGGGGTGTGATTAGTCTCTAATTTTGCATAATTTTCATCACATTCTCACATTTATTTGATAATAAATTCTGCTAATAATACCTTACTTGCTTGATCTTGGTTCATGGTGTGCAAATGAAGAAGAAGATCTAAATCACCATTTAATTGGTGATTAAAAGCCTATTATCATAGCCATTGACCTAGAGGAGCTGATTCGGCAAAACCAGGGGTGCAAAACAGAAACCAGGCACCAGAACTAACATGAGACAGACTGGGCTGCGCGCGGATCGAGGCGCCACGCGCACGGCCACCAAGGGGCCGCGAAAACGCGGCCCAAGCCACGTTTTCGCGACCGTACAGCAGCGGCGCGCACGCCGCTTTGGGCCAGGGTCTGTCCCCTGGCCCCTTATTCCCCTGGTGCCTATAAATACCCCCGGGGTTCCAGAGTTGGAGATATGCAGAGTTTTAGGAGTAGTTTCATCTTCATGTTGTAGTTTAGGGTAGTTTAGTTTAGGTTAGTTCTTCTTCCTCCATTGTATTTTCCATTTTGTAGATCTTGTAATAGGGAGAGAGAGTGATACATGCTTGGAATGCAAGAGTGCTTGTAATAGAAGGTGACAATCTATGAAAGGTGCTCTCTTTACCTCTCTATATTTTCTTCTCTCCAATCTCTTTTAATGTGTAGCTAACTTTTCTCTCATGGTAACTAACTACTAACTACTAACTTGCTAACTTCTTTTATTATAATCCACATGAATCTAATAGCCTCGGTTTGGCCTTGCTCTTGCAAGAGCCATTGATGGCTCATGATGATGGATCTAACACTCTAACTTCCTAACCACTAATAAGCTAACATTACTTTACTCCATGCTTACTTTTCTATAGTATTGATGGTTTAAGTGTAGCTTGCACTTTTGATGAGTTGGGTTGTGATGAGTTACATATGGGTCATGCTTTGAATCGCTCTTGAACCAAGGACTAGTGATGGCCAATGATGCATGTGAGGCAACTATCACTAAGAGGTTAGCATGTTAGTGGAGTCATTAGTAGTTAGCGCCACGAGTTTTCTTTCTTTTTCACTTTGTTTTAGACATACAGACAAAATCACAAAAATCATTCTTTTCTATGTTTCCCACTTCCTTGTTTTCACCGTACACTTCTCTTTTCATTCTTTGTTTCTTTTCTTTTCATTCTTTAAAACTTTGAAGAACTTTTAACAAACACGTGAATCAACCAGTAAAGCTTCTATCGCCTCCCATCCTTATGGATTCGAATCGTTTTAGCCTCTATGCTATAACAGAAGTATCGAGGAAGCCAAAGCGCACACACTTCAAATATCCATTTCAAAACATATACTTTTGTGCGCGGTTTTACCCCGATCAACCGGCACACATACATCCATTTATGAATAAGACGAGTTATTATTTAGAAACTGATAAATATGATGGCTCATATTTATAGTGGGTCCCGTCTCTGCCCGGAACTAGCTCAGAAGTACAGACTACTGCTTCAGGGGACTTATCCTTACGCACCCCACACGACACTTTAGATTCAAACTACTGCTTCCGGGGACTTATCATTACGTGCCCCATACGACACATCAAAAATATCACCATTATAAATATGACATCATACCGGTTTCCATTAGTTTCCCCCACCCCAGTGTAAGTTGAGTATTTTTATTATACATATATGAATTGCCCAAAGATAATATCCACAAGTGAAATCACTAGAGGGGGGTGAATAGGTGATTATGCTAATCAATGTACAAATTTAAAAGTGAGATGATATAACGATCACTCAAAGTAAGATTAGAAGCCGAATACCCCGTGAAGGGCTCTGAACTCCTTCCTCATAATTCCTCTAAATAAGAGTTTAAGGTACGCAATGCAATCTTGTTATGAGAGTATAGATTGATAATATAGGAATGAATGAAAAGCAAGTAAATAACACAAGTAAACCAATCATAAACACAGAGATTTGTTTCGAGGTTCGAGCACCCAGCTCTACGTCCCCGCCTTCACCCAGAAGGATTTCAATCCACTAGAAATTCCACAAAGGATTACAACCACTAGGGAGTACCCAACTCCTCAGTCACACTCCTCTAGTCCAGAGGTAGTAGAGCCACAAATACAATAATCACTTGGTGATCAAAACATCACAAACTCTCTTTTGAAAAACTTTTCTTTACAAAACCCTAGAGAATAATGTATAGGATTGAAGCTCAAGGTTTGTAAGTGAAAAATAAAACAAAGTAGAAGAGAGTTTTGATTCAAAAACTTCAGAGAAAAATCAGAGATTAGAGCACAAAACTGAGAATAAAAACTTCTTTCAAGAATACTCAAATTTTTGATTTCTTTGCAAATGTTGTTATGTTCTCCTCAACCCCATCCACCCCTATTTATAGGATATAGGTAGGGATTAAAGGGTAAATATGAATTTTAACTAATCAGGAAGGATAAGACAAAAACCAGCCTAAAATCACGTTTGGAGAATAAAAACACATTTTAAAACATGTTTAAAAAACTAGTCGTTTGGCCGAGAAAACACTCACGGTCGACCGGCCGGTCGACCGGTTTTCAAAATTTTTTTGACCATTAGCAGGCTCCAGTCGACCGTCCTAAACAGAGAGTTAGGTGCTCGGTCGACCGCCCGGTCGCCCGACATGGGGTCCGGTCGATCGCCCGATCGACCGGATAACGTGCACACATGCACGCACCCAACGGTCAGAACTACGGTCGACCGCGCGGTCGACCGTTCTGACCTGAAATAAAGCCGATCGACGCCGCCCGATCGATCGCAATAGGTCAAAACAAAAGTTTTGAGGAAATGTTTTTGAAGATATGTTTATTTTCAAAAATGATTTTTGTCAAGACTTTGTAAAATACAATAAATTGAGTTTACAAATACTGAAATAGGTCTATTAAAATATTTTATACAAGAGACAAAAATAATCTTTTGAAAAACATATGCAATTTTGTGTGTGTGGGGAATTTGAGCTTCAACACTATATACTATCCTTTAACAAATTAAGACTTGTACAAACCTGAAATTCATTCTAGAATCTTTATTAGTACCAAATAGCTTTATATGTTTTGTTATCATCAAAACGTATATAAATGGAGAGTGTAATATTTGGGCCAACACTCTCCCCCTTTTTGATGATGACAAAACATACAAGTTATAACACAAGATATAAAAGGGAGGTAAAAACTCCACCTCAAATAATGCTATATTAAACAACAACTTATTAGTATTATTTGAGAAACCAAAACAAAAACACTAAACACCAAAGCACCAAAGCACAAACCAAAACAAAAACATACATATTTCTCCCCCTTTTGTCATACATCAAAAAGGGATATGATAATAAGAAAACTTATTTAGTCAATAACACAAACATTTAGTTCACCACATATAAAAGAAAACCTATTGAAGTCAAGTGGTTTGGTGAAAATATCGGCAAGTTGAAAATCAGTTGAAACATAATCAATATCAATATCACCTTTCTCAAAATGATCTCTAAGGAAGTGATATCTAATCTCAATTGCTTGGTCTTACTATGTTGATTTGCATTCTTAATCATATGAATTGTACTAGTATTATCACAAAATATTTTAATATGGTCATAATGCAAATCATCATCAAGGAGAGTATGTTTCATCCAAAGGACTTGAGCACAACATGCCCCCGCCGCAACATACTCCGCCTCGGCGATTGATAAGGCTACCGAATTTTGTTTCTTGAAGACCATAAAACAAGACAATTACAAGAAATTGACATGTTCCACTAGTACTCTTCCTATTAACTCTACAACCCGCATAGTCGGCATCCGAAAAACTCGTCATTGAGAATTGTCCGGTCTTCGGATACCATAGACCCATTCCACTAGTGCCCTTAATATAACGAATAATGCGTTTTACCGCAATTAAATGAGATTCTTTGGGACAAGATTGGAATCTAGCACAAAGACACACACTAAACATAATATCTGGCCTACTAGCCGTTAAATACAACAAACTACCAATCATGCCTCTATATAATTTTATGTCAATACTCTTACCTTGGTCATCCTTGTCAAGCTTTGTGGTAGTAGCCATGGGAGTGTTGCAAATTTTTGAGTCTTCAAGCCCAAATTTCTTGATGAGTTCCTTAGAGTACTTGGCTTGACATATGAAGATCCCATCACGCATTTGCTTGATTTAGAGTCCAAGAATAGTTCAATTCACCCATCAATGACATCTCAAATTCACGTTGCATACATTGTTCAAACTCCTTGCAAAGTAATTCATTAGTAGAACCAAAGATTATATCATCAACATATATTTGTACTATAAGAATGTCACTACCAACATGTTTAGAAAATAATGTGGTGTTTACTTTGCCTTTAACAAAATTATTTGATAGAAGAAAATTAGAAAACCTTTCATACCAAGCTCTTGGAGCTTGTTTTAAACCACACAATGCTTTATCTAGTTTGAAAACAAAATTTGAATGTATATGATCCACAAAACCGGGGGTTGTTCAACATATACTTCCTCATCGATAAAACTATTTAAAAATATACTTTTTACATCCATTTGAAAAAGTTTAAAATTCTTATAGGATGCATAAGCTAGTGTGATCCGTATGGCTTCTAGTCGTGCTACGGGTGCAAAGGTCTCCTCAAAGTCGATTCCTTCAACTTGAGTGTAACGTTGGGCCACTAACCTAGCCTTATTCCTAACAATATTATCTGACTCATCCAACTTGTTCCTAAAAATCTACTTAGTACCAATTGTTAGTCTATCATGGGGTCTAGGAACAAGATATCAAACTTGGTCGCACTCAAATTGATTGAGCTCTTCTTGCATAGCAAGCAACCAATATGAGTCACCCTCGGCTTCGAGGATGTTTTGGGTTCAAAATGAGATATGAATGCATAATGACCACACAAATCATGGAGTTTGGAGCGAGTGGTTACCCCTTTGATACATCACCTATGATGAGATCTTTGGGATGATTTGAGGCGTATCTCCAATTTTTAGGAAGTGGTTGTGATGGTTCCACTTCATCCTTTTGAACTTCACCATTAGGTTCTTGCTTGTCTTCTTGGATGGGTGAGTCCTTCAAGGATATTTTCTCTCTGTCCTCACCTAATGAGTCAATCTCTACAACATTCTCAACAAATGCATTAGATTCCTCAAATTTAACATGCATAGATTCTTCAATAGTAAGGGATGATTTATTGAACACTTTATATGCTTTGCTAGTACTAGAATAACTAACAAAGATTGCTTCAAAAGCCTTAGCATCAAATTTACCCAAATTATCTTTGGAGTTCAAAACAAAACACTTGCATCCAAAAACTTTAAAGTATGAAACATTGGTTTTCTTAAATGATAAATTTCAAAAGAAGTTTTGGAAGTATTTTTACACAAATAAATTCGGTTCGATATATAGCATGTGGTGTTTACGGCCTCGGCCCATAAGTATTGAGGGAGCCCGTATTCACTTATCATAGTCCTAGTCATTTCTTGAAGAGTTCTATTCTTTCGTTCAACTACTCCATTTTGTTGTGGAGTTCTAGGACATGACGTTTCATGCTTAATTCCTTTATCATCACAAAAAGTCATAAAGAGTTGGTTGACAAACTCACCACCTCTATCACTTCTTATGCGTAAAATTGAAAATCTCTTTTCTTTTTCAACCTTTTTCGAAAAATCTTAAAATGCGAAAAAGTTTGATCTTTATACTTCAAAAAGAAAACCCAAGTGAAACAAGAGATATCATCGACTAAAACAAAAACATATCTATTTTCATTTAAGCTTTTAGTTTTAGTTGGTCTAAAAAGATCCATGTGAATCAATTCTAATGGCCTAGATGTCATGATATCCTTGATTGGTTTGAAAGAAGACTTGGCTTGTTTCCCAAGTTGACACGCACCACAAATGCAGTCGTTTTCAAACTTCAAACAAGGAATATCCTTCACCAGTTCCTTAGAATTTATTCTAGAAACATGATCAAAAGAGGCATGGCCTAGTCTTCTATGCCAACCATAAAATCTCATCAAAAGAATTTAAATATTTTGTAGTACAATCCAAATTAAGCATATCAATAATATAGACATTATTTTCATGAAATCCAGTGAGAGTGCATTCATTGGTTTTACAATCAAAAATTTTGCAAGAAGATTCATCAAAAATGACTTTGAGACCACGATCACATAGTTGACTAATACTGAGTAAATTATGTTTAAGCCCATCAACAAGAACTACACTTTCAATTAAAGGAGATGCACCAATCTTAATGTTATCTATACCGTTGATGGTGCCCTTGGGGTCATCTCTGAAGGTGACGGTGCCACCTTCAATACCTTGATAGGATTGCGAAATTGTTGATGTCCCATGTCATATGCCTTGAGCAACCACTATCAAGGTACCACCGCTCCCTACGTCTTGGAGTCTTGGTGTGTACCTATATCAAATAATTTAAAGCTTGATTTTGGTACCCATATTTCTTGGGTCCTAATGCGTTAGTGTTTCGAACCCAAACATGATTATTCATACTATTTATGTGCTCATAACAAAATTTAGCTAAATGACCATTCCAGCCACAATAAGTACATTTATAAATTCTTCCATATTAAAAAGCATAATGAGCATGTGGTTTATGAACATGTAATTTGTGAGCATGGGAAGTTTTGCATGATTGACATGTGAAGGTTTAGCATGAGATGTTTTATCATGTTTAACATGAGGAGTATGCATGTGCTTCTTTGAAAACATTTCTTCTGATTTAGTATTGTTAAAAGCACATTCTTTTAAAACATTTTTGAAATCATTTATTCTAGTTTTTAACATAGAAAACTCATTTTCATCAATTTTAGGATATTTAGCTTTGCAAGCAACTCTATAGGCATCAAATCTCTTGTATTGAAATAAGAGTAGAAGATAATTCATACTTTTCTTTTGAAGAAATAGCAATTTGATTTTTAAGCATTTCATTTTCCTTTTTCAATTTTAAACAATCTTCCCTTTTAGAATCAAAACTTTCTGAAAGTTCAATGAAAACTTGTAACAACAATTCTTTACTTATTTCACTATCATCATCATATGGTTCGGTAGTTACCTTAGGTGTGTTTGCCATGAAACACACATTGGCCATGTCAACTTCATCTTCAGATTCACTTTCCAAATCCCAAGTGACTTTGTACACCTTCTTTACAAACGGCTTCTTTTGCTTCAAGGAGGAAGATATCTTTTTCTTGAAATCTGGATAATCGGCCATGATGTGTCCGGGTTTCTGACAGTTGTAGCATATGATCTTTTTCTCCTCCTACCCTTCCCATCGCTTCTATGGTTGAGCTTATTCTTGTGGTACATTCTTTTTACATTTCTCACAAGAAGAGATAGCTCTTCATCATCTTCTTCATCTTCTTCATCATCGTAGTTGGAGGAGGTAGACTTGAAGGCTATAGACTTTTTTTTTTGAGGCATGCTTCTTCTCTAGCCTTTTTCTCCATCTCATGAGTCTTAAGATTTTCAATAAGACTTATGAGCTCCATCTCGTCTTTGTCATTCAATTCCTTTAAGGTGGTAGCTTTACTTTCCCATGATGAAGGGAGAGCACGAATCACCTTACGTACCTTTTGGTCGTTGTTGATTTCATCACCTAAAGAAGCAAGAGCATTTGTGATTTTAGTAAACTTAGTGATCATATCATCAATAGATTCATTTTCATGCATTTTAAAACTTTCATATTGGGAACGCAAGAGATCAATTTTAGCTCTCTTGACTTGTGATGTTCCCTCATGAGTGACCAATAAGTGTTGCCAAATCTCATAGGCGGACTTGCAATGGATAACCCGTGTTAAGTCATCCTCATTCAATGCTAAAAGTAGAGCATTTTGAGCCTTTGAATTAGCATCAAATTCCTTGAAGGTAAGATCGGACCAAGTGTCCTCCTCACCTTCGGGTTTACTAAAAGGCTTGGTAAAAGACTTAGCAACTAGGCTACCTAGAGATTGTAGAAAAATGTTCATCCTAACTTTTCATATGGGAAAGTTGAGTCCATCAAATTTGGGAGGAGTCTTAATTTTATCGGCCATCTTTACTAGTGTATGAATGAATATATGAAAATAGTGATTAGCAATTTATAGGATCTCTCTAAGGATGTGAAGCCAAAAACTAGAGTTATTACTCTGATACCATTGAAATCACCTAGAGCCGGGGGGGGAATAGGTGATTATGCTAATCAATGCACAAATTTAAAAATGAGATGATGCAACGATCACTCCAAGCAAGATTAGAAGACGAATACCTCGTGAAGGGCTCTGAACTCCTTCCTCGTGATTCCTCTAAATAAGAGTTTGAGGTGCGTAATTCAATCTTGTTGTGAGAGTATAGATTGACAATATAGGAATGAATAAAAAGCAAGTAAATAATACAAGTAAACTAATCGCAAACACAGAGATTTGTTTCGAGGTTCGAGCACCTAGCTCTATGTCCCCGCCTTCACCTAGAAGGATTTCCGATCCACTAGAAATTCCACAAAGGATTACAACCACTAGGGAGTACCCAACTCCTCAATCATACTCCTCTAGTCTAGAGGTAGTGGAGCCACAAATACAATATTCACTTGGTGATCAAAACACCACAAACTCTCTTTTGAAAAACTTTTCTTTACAAAACCCTAGAGAATAATGTATAGGATTGAAGCTCAAGGTTTGTAAGTGAAAAATAAAACAAAATAGAAGAGAGTTTTGATTCAAAAACTTCAGAGAAAAATCAGAGATTAGAGCACAAAAACTGAGAATAAAAACTTCTTTCAAGAATACTCAAACTTTTGATTTCTTGCAAATGTTGTTATGTCCTCCTCTACCCCATCCACCCTATTTATAGGATATAGGTAGGGATTAAAGGGTAAATATTAATTTTGACTAATCAGGAAGGATAAGACCCAAAACAGCCTAAAACCACGTTTGGAGAAAAAAACACGTTTTAAAACATATTTAAAAAACTAGCTGTTGGCTGAGAAAACACTCACGGTCGACCGGCCGGTCGACCGGTTTTCAACAAATTTTTGACCGTTAACGGGCTCCGGTCGACCGTCCAGTCGACTGTCCCAAATAGAGAGTTGGGTGCAGTCAGTCGGTAGACCGCCCGATCGCCCGACATGAGGTCCGGTCGACCGCCTGGTCGACCGGATAACGTGCACACATGCACGCACCCAACGGTCAGAACTGCGGTCGACCCGCGCGCGATCGACCGTTCTGACCTGAAATAGAGCCGGTCGACCGCTTGGTCAACCGCAACAGGTCAAAACAGAAGTTTTGAGGAAATGTTTTTGAAGATATGTTATTTTCAAAAATGGTTTTTGTCAAGATTTTGTAAAATACAATAAATTGAGTTTGCAAATACTGAAATAGGTCTATTAAAATATTTTATACAAGAGACAAAAATAATCTTTTGAAAAACACGTGTAATTTTGTGTGTGTGGGGAATTTGAGCTTCAACACTATATACTATCCTTTAACAAATTAAAATATAAAAACTATATAGGAAGATGTCTCTGAACCACGTTGCCGAGCTAGAGCCTCCTCTCCTATGAAAAATTCCTCTTGCGCCGTCAACCTTACAACATGCTTGTAGAAATCTAAAGCCATCAAGACTTGTACAAACCTGAAATTCATTCTAGAATCTTTATTAGTATCAAATAGCTTTTACATATTTTGTTATCATCAAAACGTATATAAATGGAGAGTGTAACCTTTTGGGCCAACTGTAAGTACACCTAGAGGGGGGTGAATAGGTGTACGGCTAATCTAATGAACAAAATGCGAAAATTAAAACTTAAATTGCAACACACTTAATGTAACCAATGAGTGTAGCCGAATTCTCGGTGAAGGGCTCTGGACTAACTCCTCTTGATTCCTCTGAATAAGAGTTGAGGTGCTATATGAAGCTCATGTAGTTAAATACAAGTGAGGCACACACAAATAAGCCAAGCATATAATATATGAATGAGCAATATGAAATGATGCAAGGCACAAAGTAATAGAGAGAGTTTAGAGAAAGTGGATCAATCGCTAACACACAAAGTTTGTTACGAGGTTCGAGCACCTAGCTCTACATCCCCGCCTTCATACAGAAGGCGTTCCACTAACTTGTCCATACAAGACTCCCACACAGGGAACCTCTACTGAGAATTTGGGGCATTACAATAACCGAGATACACAACTCCTCTCTCAACTGAATACAACCTCTCACTAGAGGCTATGCATAACCAACACAAAAATCACCTCACATAAGAGGGGTAGACACTTAGCCAATACAAATAGTCACCTCACACTTGAGGGATTCCAACACAAACTCTACCTCTCACTAGAGGGTGCTAAACACAATCTCTACCTTTCACTAGAGGGAGCTAATCACAACTTTCACAATCACCTCACAATAGAGGAATACCAAATCAATCTCCTCTCGCTAGAGGGATACACAATGAAGGAAGTTTACAACTTGGTGGTTTCCACAACCACAAACTAATTTTTTCACAAAACAAAGATCCTAATAGATAGGATAGAAAGATAAGCTCAAGTGTGAAAAATAAAGAGTTTGAAAATCAAAAACTCAAAGAAAAACTCTAGGGAAAAACTCTAGATAGAATTGAAAATGAATATCACACCAATTCCCAAAGACTTTTCTTTTCTTTGAACTTTCCAACCCCTTTTAAAATAAAATAAAGATCAAATCTTTAAGCACTAAATACTCTTTAAAAACTTGCTGGAAGAAGTAAATTTTTGCTCTAAAAATTCTTACCAAAACAGCCAAGAGATGGGGTATATAAAGGACCCAATCAGAATCTGGCCGTTGGCAGCAAGAAAGGTCTGTTTTGACCTTCCGGTCAACCGGCCGATCAACCGGCCAACGGTCAAATTTCTGACCGTTGAGCCTGCCGGTCGACCGCCCGGTCGACCGCGCCCAGAACCAGAGAGCAACAGCTCTCTGGCCGGTCGACCGCCCGGTCGACCGGGCCAACCCGAGAGTGGGTTGACTTCAGTGGTCGACCGTCCCGGTCGACCGGCCCAAGGGCTGGCCTGCATGCACATCCTCGTGCACGTCGGTCGACCGGTCCGGTCGATCGATCACTGGTCCGGTCGACCGTCCCGGTCGACCGCTAGGGCCTGGCAGAACTAAATTCAGAACTTGAAAACTGAGTTTTAATTATCAAATAATTCTCATAAAATCCTCTAAAAATCCACAA
This sequence comes from Agave tequilana, assembly GCA_038442645.1. Lineage (NCBI taxonomy): Eukaryota > Viridiplantae > Streptophyta > Magnoliopsida > Asparagales > Asparagaceae > Agave > Agave tequilana. The sequence continues at coordinate 91,022 of JAVJIF010011109.1, read as the reverse complement.
AAATAGTTACAATATAATACTTTGATATACAAACATGTTTGTGTAAAATCAAACCATGTTACAAACATTTTGAACTATTTTCGTAACTTAGAAATTTTGCCGAAAACCAAATTCTGTATTTTTCAAAAACTAGGATTTTTGAAATGGAAAATCGTTTTGTCCAAAACTCATCCAAATACAAAAACATGATATTGAAATAACATTGTGGCATATAGTATATGGATATAATCCAATATACATATAAAGATATATCAATGTTTTTGACGTTAAATCCAAAAATAAGTTTTGTTAAAAATACCAAAACTCCAAACTCATGAAATAGACTATCAAACTAAGTTTGTTTAAATAGTTGAAGCATAGATGTATATAGACCAAATCTAATATACATTAAACCATGTAAACTTGTTTTGATTCTATCTATTCATGAAAACAAGATCGGTTAAACTAAAAACCGTAAACCAAAACATGAAACTTAAACAAGTGTGTGTGTTGTGAACTTGAGCATACCACACTATCTAATCTTTACAAATGATCTAAAACTATAAACTAAACAATGTATCGAAGTCTTCTTGTAGAGCACCGTCTCCAAGTCGACTCGATCCAAACGTGGTACACCGAGTTTGACTCTAATGAGTGCTAGATATGAACTTTGACGCTCGGGCTCTTGAATCACCATGTGAAAGCTCCAAAACACCTTTGTTGAAGCTAATCACCAACTAATATCTTGGTTAAATATCTGAAACTAAACATCACAAGATTATTAGTAAAATATAACTATATGAGTTAATCATCATCAAAACTAGAGTGGAAGGCCTCTGGGCCAACAATCTCTCCTTTTTGATGATGACAAAACTCATGGAGTTATACATACATGGATTAAAGTTAAGCTTCAAAGAAGCTCCCCCTTAACTCATGCATAGCAATAAACAATAAATATATGCAATGAATACTAAACATGAATATGCATCAACATGCATAAAACAATGAAATGAACATGCTCTTGATACCAAACTTTTAAAATAAATTCATTTTCCTTTTTAAAATAAACATGTTCTTTAAATAATTGCTCTGGATACCATAAAAAATTTCAATTTGAAAACTTTATCAATAAGAGCAATAAAAGCTCTTAATACTAATCAATAAAAATTTTGATACCATTTGAAAGATAATCAATAAAGTTCTTGATACCAACAATAAAAATTTTAACTAAAGTACTTGATACCAATAAAACAAAACAACAAAATATGTTCTCTTGATACCAATATCATCAAAACATCAAAACATCAAATAAACTCTCTTGATACTAATATGAAACAAACTTTGATATAAACTAACAAATAACAATAAACATGCATATAAACTCAAATACTTTTCCCTTTTTTGTCAATCATCAACAAAGGGGTCAAAGAAAACAGTAAAACAATGTTCTCCCCCTTTTTGTCTTAAACAAAAAAAATATCAATAAGGGGTGAAATCAAATCAAAATATTTTGCTACCAATTGAAAAAAAATATATCAATTTAGTGCATCATGATATCAATAAAACATACCAATTGAAAGTATATAAAACAAGTATTTTTAAAATAAATTTAAATAAACATGTCTATATTATACCAATTGAAAGTAAATAAAACATGTTGAAGAATTCAACAAAAAATTTTGATATCAATTGAATGATGTAAAATATATAATCTTAATATCAATTGTAAAGATTAGTACCAATTAAAAGTAATTTTTCATTAGGAGCATATGATACCAAAAAAAATCAATCTCATTTTTCAATCATTTTTCAACATAAAGTGTGGGAGTAAAATACGAAGGTAAACAAAACTAATTAAAAAGTGAAATATGAATTTTCTCCCCCTTTATGAAATACCAACAAAATGATGCATAAGCTTGTATAAGATACCAATTGAAACATAATCAATTGAAATATAATAGTCATTTAAGAAATCAAGCTTAGCATAAACCAAGATTTGTGCTCAAAGATATAGAAATATAGTAAGCACAAATAAAGCATATATATGTATGAAAAATTGAATACCAATCGAAATTGATACTATTTGAAGTATAAGCATACATATATAGAAACATATATGAGTATACAAAAAGAATGTCAATAGTGATACCAATTTAAAAGATCGAATGATACCAACCGAAAACATAATAAGATCAAGTGTATAACTCATACTTCCTACCACCCATTTCATGCATATGTTTAAATAGATTTTCAATAATGAGCATACAAGGCATGGTCGCCCAACCCAACTACCCTTAAATGGGTAGGGGTTTTCAAAAATAAGTTTGAAAATATAGTATGTTTGAAAAACTCTATCATAATGAAGAATGCGAACTAGTTATATGAAAAATTTGTAAACTAGCACAAAATCCTTCAAGTAAGGAATAAAACAAAAATATATTTCATGAAAAATATGTAAATCACATGATCACCAAACACTCAAAATCTATATAGCACAAATTGTACTCATGAAAACAAAATCATGAGAAAAACGTTAAGTAAGTGAGTGTATAAGAGTTATGTGAAACACATCATCATGAAAATAGTCAATTTAGCTCAATTAGGAAATTCCTTTTCAAAACATGAAAATCATCAAAGTCAAATAGGCTTCAAGGTATATGTATGTCATGTACAAACTAAAGTATACATACATATCCAAATATAAACGAGTCCACAAAAGTATATGCATGAAGGCAAGTGGCTCAAGGATGTATATGTATAGCTATTAATTTGGACAAAATAGACATATACATGAAGTTAAACATAAACATAAAAAATATGTACAAAATGGGAATACAAGTCAAAATGTATGAATCATCAAAACTAGACTATACTAGTACATCTAATGGGTACAAATGAGCGTTCAAGCACAAACATATAATAATATATTTGTGGCTCACTAGCTGTACAAGTATATATCCATGTTTTAATGAAAACTAACACCCAAACAAGTAATCAAAACATGAAGCATAGAAATCAAAACACAACTTATAAGATCATTATGTATATGAACATGCATTAGATCTAGGACATACACATTAGTTAAAACAAATGTGAGAACACAAAGGTATAAGTCCATATTAAACATGGGTGTCTCAAATAACTAATCATATATATCACTAATCTAAATATCATGGCATATAACATACTAATCATGAAACATCAAAACATGCTAAAATCAATGATATGAAAAGCATGTAAATAATAAATGAGGAGTAAAAGATTGTTACCAAAACCGAAGAGGCACATCTCCTTATCTCCCAAACCAAGGTGGTCCTCCCACCAAACTCTCCTTGAAAGTGATGCATCCAAATTGTCCTCTTTGAGCTCGGAACGCTTCCACCTCAAGGCACCATCGCTCTCATGTTATGCAAGAGCCCACACCTACATCAAATAATATAGGGGGTGGTCTTTGGTACCCATACTCTTTTGGGTCCATGGGGTTAGCTCCTTTTCTAACCCAAACAAACTTAGTTGCTAAATTTGAATCATGTATACGATCATAACAAAACTTAGTAAGGTGGCCCTTACGTCTACAATGTGTACATGTGTACACATGAGCATACATCGTGTTATGGGAGTGAACGTGGGAAGCATGTGTATGCCGTGGTTTGTGTGCATGCATAAGAGGAACTTGTTTCTTTCGAAACATATATTCCAACCGTGAGTGGTTCAAAGCACAATGGCTCAAAGTGGAGCCCAAACAATCCACATTCTTCTTCAAAACATTTATATGATTTTTAATACAAGAAGATAAAGTGGAGCATGTAATAGGTGAGCTAGATGATGAAGCTACACTAGCATGGTAAACATGAGAATCTAAATCATTTTTCAAAGATTTATTTTATTTAAGCAAACTTCTAAATCTTTTGAATCTAGTCAATTTTTATTTTCAAAGAAACATTTTCCTTTACAATAAAATCAAGTTTTGAAGATAAAGCCTCATTTTTCTTCAAAACATTTTCACAGTCATTTTTATTTTTCACAATCTTGTTTTCATTTAAAAACAAGTTCAAGTTGGGTTTTCAAAGAATCACACTCATTTGAAATCTCAACCTTCTCTTGTAAAGCCAAATCAAGTTTTGAAAACAAATCCTTATTTTCTTTTGTTAACTTACAAGTTTTTTTTAAAGCTTTATATTTTCCAAGGAGGTTCTCACAAATAATAGATAGCTCTTCATTTAATGCATCGGCATCCATACTATCAAGATTATCAAAAGAAGAGCTAGCACTATCTAGTTGAGTATCCGAATGTACCTCAAGGGAGTCATTCCCTTGAACCTTGTAGCATCATTGTTCGGATTCATCCTCACTAGATTCCTTCTCTATTTGGATTGGCAATTGAAGCTCGGAGGAGGTCAACGTGTTCCACACTGCAAAGGCAGAATCACAGTTAGAAACCAACATAAGATATTCTTTGTTTATAGTGCTTCTAAGTGCCTCAAGGACTTGTGCATTAGCCTCTATATGCTTGCTATTACCAAGATAGGATTTCTTGGTAGCGGCAAGAAAAACATGCAAGCCTAGGTTTTCAAGTACGGGTCTGTTTGGATTTAAGGAATTGGTGTGAAGTGAGGAAGTAGGAAGTAAGATTTATTTCCTTTAGGAAAAAGGGAATGAGTAGTAAGTTTTCTGGTGTTTGGATGGTTGTTGGGAAGTGTGGTTTGGAAAATGTTTTGTCGTTTCGGTGTTGGATGGTAATGAAAAGTGAAAATGGAAAAGTTGACCACAAAGTTGACCGCAAAATAATATTAAAATAAAAATTAATTAAGAAAAATAAAAAATAGATTGTAATTAGAATGCAAGTGAGATTTACATGACCAAAAAATTAACTGTTTTATGCTATAACTTATTATAAATGAGATTTACATGACCACAAAATTAACTGTAGCACTCTGGAAGTGAGAAAATGGTTGTGTAAAAGAGAGATGAAAAAGGGAAAAGGGGGTTTTCTTATTTTCCTTTTCCGGTGTTTGGATAGATAGGGAAATGAGCAATTATACTTCCCCACTTCCTCACTTCACTCGGATTCCTTACATCCAAACACGCCCTACATGGACATTCTAGCCTTCCAAACAACAATGTTGGAAGTATCAAATATAGGTGAGGTCATGAAGTCCATGAGTGTGTGCAAACAATATATGTGCAAAGCAAATCTAGATTAGCAAAAGTAAGATCACACTCCTAAGTGGTTAAACCTAATATCAGAAGCGTAGGCTCTGATACCAATTGTAAGTACACTTAGAGGGGGCTGAATAGGTGTACGGCTAATCTAATGAACAAAATGCGGAAATTAAAACTTAAATTGTAACACACTTAATGTAACCAACGAGTGTAGCCGAATTCCCGTGAAGGGCTCTGAACTAACTCCTCTTGATTCCTCTGAATAAAAGTTGAGGTGCTATACGAAGCTCTCGTAGTTTAAACACAACTGAGGCACACAAAACAAGCCAAGCATATAATATATGAGTGAGCAATATGAAATGATGCAAGGCACAAAGTAATAGAGAGAGAGTTTAGAGAAAGTAGATCAATCGCTAACACATGGAGATTTGTTTCGAGGTTCGAGCACCCAGCTCTACGTCCCCGCCTTCACACAGAAGGATTTCCACTAACTTGTCCACACAGGACTCCCACACAGGGAACCTCCATTGAGGATTTGGGGCAATACAATAACCGGGAGTACACAACTCCTCTCTCAACCGAATACAACCTCTCACTAGAGGCAATGCATAACCAACACAAAAATCACCTCACACAAGAGGGGTAGGCACTTAGCCAATACAAATCAATCACCTCACACTTGAGGGATTCCAACACAAACTCCACCTCTCACTAGAGGGAGCTAAATACAATCTCTACCTCTCACTAGAGGGAGCTAACCACAACTTCCACAATCACCTCACAATAGAAGGATACCAAATCAATCTCCTCTCACTAGAGGGATATCACAATGAAGGAAGTTTACAACTTAGTGATTACCACAACCCAAACTAATTTTCACAAAAATAAAGATCCTAATAGATAGGATAGAAAGATAAGCTCAAGTGTGGAAATAAAGAGTTTAGAAATCAAAAACTCAAAGAAAAACTCTAGGGAAAAACTCTAGATAGAATTGAAAATGAAGATCAAACCAATTCCCAAAGACTTTTCTTTTCTTTGAATTTTCTAACCCCTTTTAAAACAAAATAAAGATCAAATCTTTAAGCACTAAAAACTTTTTAAAAACTTGCTGAAAGAAGTAAATTTTTGCTCTAAAAATTCTTACCAAAACAGCCAAGAGATGGGGTATACAAAGGCCCCAATTAGAATCTGCCCGTTGGCAGCAGGAAAGGTCTATTTTGACCTTCCGGTCGACCGGCGATCAACCGGCCAATGGTCAAATTTCTAACCGTTGAGCCTGCCAGTCGATCGCCTGGTCGACCGCGCCCAGAACCAGAGAGCAATGGCTCTCTGGCCGATCGACCGCCCGGTCGACCGGGCCAACCCGAGAGTGGGTTGACTTCAGTGGTCGACCGTCCCGGTCGACCGGCCCAAGGGGCTGGCCTGCGTGCACATCCTCGTGCACGTCGGTCGACCGGTCCGGTCGACTGACCACTGGTCCGGTCGACCGTCCCGGTCGACCGCCAGGGCCTGGCAGAACTAAATTCAGAACTTGAAAATTGAGTTTTAATTATCAAATAAATCCCATAAAATCCTCTAAAATCACAAAAAATAGTTACAGTATAATACTTTGATATACAAACATGTTTGTGTAAAATCAAACCATGTTACAAACATTTTGAACTATTTTCGTAACTTAGAAATTTTGCCGAAAACCAAATTCTGTATTTTCCAAAAACTAGGTTTTTTGAAATGGAAAATCGTTTTGTCCAAAACTCATCCAAATACAAAAATATGATATTGAAACAACATTGAGGCATATAGTATATAGATATAATCCAATATACATATAAATATATATATCAATGTTTTTGACGTTAAATCCGAAAATAAGTTTTGTTAAAAATACCAAAACTCCAAACTCATGAAATAGACTATCAAACTAAGTTTGTTTAAATAGTTGAAGCATAAATTTATATAGAACAAATCTAATATACATTAAACCATGTAAACTTGTTTTGATTCTATCTATTCATGAAAACTAAGATCGGCTAAACCAAAAACTGAAAATCGAAACATGAAACTTAAACAAGTGTGTGTGTTATGAACTTGAGCATACCACACTATCTAATCTTTACAAATGGATCTAAAACTATAAACTAAATAATGTACCGAAGTCTTCTTGTAGAGCGCCGTCTCCAAGTCGACTCGATCCAAACGTGATCCACCGAGCTTGACTCCAATGAGTGCTAGATATGAACTTTGACGCTCGGGCTCTTAAATCACCATGTGAAAGCTCCAAAACACCTTTGTTGAAGCTAATCACCTACTAATATCTTGGTTAAATATCTGAAACTAAACATCACAAGATTATCAGTAAACTATAACTACATAAGTTAATCATCATCAAAACTAGAGTGGAAGGCCTCTAGGCCAACACTAACAACAAGTGTATACAGTATAACCATGATTATCCAACTATAGGAATTAACAGGAGTATAATATCAGGAGTGTAATATCAAGAGTCACCCTTTTTTCATGGGTTCAGGAATACAGAAGTTTAGGAGTTCAAGAGTACCAAATATCTGGTAACAGTATAATAATCATGCCAAGTCCCCGTAAAAGAAATAGTCATGAGAATTCAATATAATACAGGTGCCGCTAGGTATAACAGTAATCAGTCAGGTGTCACAATATCAGGTCAAGTGTACCAGTACCGGGTGATAGCATGTCAAGTGTCTAGTGTTATTATATCAGGTGTCAGATATCAAGCGATAAGTATAGCATGGCAAGTGCCGGTGTCAGATATCAAGTAATAAGTATAGCATGGTAAGTACCGGTATCAGATATCAAATAATAAGTATAGCATGGCAAGTACTGGTGTCGGATATCAAGTGATAAGCATGACAAGTAACGTGGTCAGATATCAAGTGTTAAGCATGGCATGGCAAGTATCAGGTGTATACATGTTAGGGTCAGGTAACTAATATGTCGGTGAGAGTCACAACAACAAATATCAGGTGTCAACCGGTCACATAACAAGGTACAAGAGAACGGTATAAACATTTCAAACTCTTCACAATCATTTTTATAATAATAATAAATTTATCTTTTAATTAGCTATGCGAAGCCAAATAAAGCGAGAGCAAATCTAGATATACCCGTTATAATACCAATTTGACAAAGTATAATAATGGCCAGAAGCTATTTATAAAGCATGATAATCATTTATATAACTTATAGTAACTTGCATAAAGAGACATCATATATTAAAAGTAAGATAATAATTATTAGACATAGAATGATGGTAATAAAGCAAGAAATGTACTCACATAATGATAAGATAGATGCATGTTCAAAAGAAACTGTACTCGCCTAAATCACCGGAAAACGACGTGAAATCCGGAACACTAGAAATACGCGCACCATCAATCTATATATTAAAAATATACATATATATATATACTATTATTATTTTTAGAAAGAGAAGAGGAGAGATAGAATAGAGAGAAAGAGTTAGAGAGAGAAAGAGAGGTTTAGAGAGAGAAAGTCTAGAGAGAGAAAGAGGGAGTTTAGAGAGAGAAGGAGAATAGGAGATAGATAGAGGGTTCTAGGGGGAGAGAGAGATACGGCAGAGAGAGAGCAGGTGAAGAGAGAAAGAGAGAATCTGGGAGAGAGATGGGAGAGAGGGGGGAGAGAGAGAAAGAGTAGGGGGAGAGAGAGAGCCAGGGCTGCGTGAGAGAGGGGGGAGAGAGAGAAAGAGTAGGGGGGAGAGAGAGTCAGGGCTGCTCACGCAGCCCCTGATCAAGGAGGGCCCACGGCTCCCCGTAGGCCCAGGGGAGCCTGGCCGGCCTTTGCCGGCCAGGGAGTTGGGCCGCCGCCGGCGTCCAACAGAGAAGGGGAGGGGGAGCAAGAGACAAGGGGAGAGGGGGGGAGAGAGAGAGAAAGTACGGGGTCCGCCGCCCCCCTGCCCACGCACAGCCTAGGCCAGTGGCCTAGGCTGGCTCTGCCGCTCCCTGCCTGCGGCCAGGGAGGCGCAAGATGCTACGCCGGCCGCCGTGACCGGCGCAGGCAGGGGTGACCGCCGGCCACCCCAAAAGAGAGGGAAAGGGGAGGGAGAGAGAGAAGAAAGAGAGGGGAAAGAGAGAGATCTGGAGAGAGCGAAGGAAGAGGGGGGACTGGCCGGCCCCTCTCCGACCAGTGGTGGCCGGTGGTAGCCCTGGCCGCTGGCGTGGCCAACATTGAGAGGGGGAGAGAGAGAAAGGAGAGAAGAGAGGGGGTTTCCGCCCTTCCTCCGCCCACGCACAGGGGGTCAGGAGGCCCCCTGGCCGTGCCCAGCTGCCGACGACACGCCGCGGCGCTCAGCCCCACCAGGGCACCAAATCTAGGAGGAGAGAGGAGGTGGTCGTTGGGCGCCAGCAGAAGAAAGGGAGAAGGAAAAAGAAAAAGAAAAAGAAAGAAAAAGAAAAAGAAAAGGGAATGATTGAAAAGAAGGAGGAATTGTTTATTTAAAAGGGAAAAGTGATGGGATTGGGATGGGATTAACAGGAGATGAAATGGGGAGTGGGCTGTCAGGGGTTGACTTTGGGAAGGGAAAGAAAAAAGAAATGAAGAAAGAAAATGAAGTGAGAAAGAAAGAATAATATTATTTAAATAGGGTAAAATCGACTTTTTCATAATTGTCCGAAAATTCTCAAAATAGAAATTATTATTTTAAGATATCCGATGAAATTGGGTTCGAGAAATTCAATCTAGATTTCAAATTAAAAATCTTTGAATCTTCCGGCAATATCGGTCGACACCAAAACTAGTGGATTTTTGATAAATTCTGAAAATCTCAAAAAATGTCTTTAATTAGAAAATAAGATTTTAAGAAGAAATGTAAAGATATTTTTAAAAATTCAACTCCATTTGAAAACTAAAAATCTGAGAATCAATCAGCGATGCCGACCGACACCGGTTTTGAAGATTTTGCAAATAATTTTGAAAATTTTCAGAAAATCATGAAAAATCTGAAATATTAGAAAACGATATTTAAAACTAAAATTGATCAAATAGGACTACCAGAAAGGCCAAATCAAGCAATACACTAGGATCGGTTCCCTGGTTCATACTAGGGCTGACTCCGAGTTCACGAATCCAGATCCAATACAAAACAATCACACCAATAATCATAAAACAAAAATAAATACAAAATTAAATCAAAGAAATATGATAGAAAAATTAGAATACGTATCTAAATACGTATTGCAGGAACGGGGTGTTACATTCCATCCACCTTACAAAAATTTCATCCTCGAAATTTCGATAAGGGGAAGATGAACACAGAAGGAATAGGAACGAGGATTATACCAATCAAGATATGAGAAACTGAGGGTAATTCCCATAAATTGACCTAATGATAAAGCCAGGACTGAGACATTTCTGCACTTCTGCCGTATATATCCTCTGACGATGCCATAATAATACTGACCTGATGTCTGCTGATAAAATCATACTGCCAGAACTTCAAAAGACTGACCCATTCTAAATAATATTAAGTGAGCTGACTTGGTGAGTTAATCAATAATACTGCGAAGCAAAGCTGATGAAACCCACAGAAATCTATAGTGCTAAAATCTATAATAAAATATAACACTCCGCATGGTATGAAACTGTTCTTGACAAAGAGTCTATAGTAGAATTACCGATGTTGCATACATACTACTCCTCCAGAATACCGAAGATAAAGAAAACCCCAATAATACTAAGCATAAATAAAGAAGACCGATAATCAAGAATTTCTGAATACTGGGCATTGCAATCTCCGAAAGACATAGCCAAGAATATAGAATGACCATGGAGGATTCTGAAGACTGACTTTTGAATGATAACCCAACTATAGATGAAACATGTAGAAGATATCTGGGCCCTGCAAGATTAGCCAAGTGGATTGTTCATAAGGATCATGCGATAGCTCAGATACAGTGAGAAAATCCTGTACATTGGATCCATGAAAACACGCTAGGCAGAAGAAGTCCGAGGAACGGGCTAGAGTGCTAAGCACTGAAGGCACTAGCCACGGATGTAGCCAAGCCTAGGTGAGGCCATCGCGTAACACATCTTAGGCGTTAAGCATTAGGGTGCAGTGGAGCTAACGCTCTGCGAGGCCCGCACTTGGCGGAGATCACGCAGCAAAGCCAGCGCGTAACACAACGCTAAATGCTAAGCACCAGGGTGCAGCAAAGCCCACACCCGGTTAGGTCTACGAGTGACTAGAACACGACCCTCGCTCGGCGAGGCTAGCGAGGCTCGTGGTCCACCATATATATAAAGACCGCCAGGAGTTAGTGGCTCTGAGAACATGATCACAAAATCATAATAACCAAAACGAGTCCCGAGTGCTGTCTCCATAACTCTGTCTGGCAGAAACCCTGAATCTGGAATACTATTTTATACCGACACTCCTCAGGTAACGATACGGTCTGTCTGATTATATAAGTGATGACTACCCCACTTGCTGTGCTGATTTCCCCGTGATGTATCCATAATAGAAGAATAGAATGCGAGGCTAAGAAACTATCCAATATATGACAAGGCGATGCACAAGAGTCAAAGAATGCCAGAACATAATGATAGCGACGCATATCTGTCTTACCGCTACCCTACCAGTCTACCCATGTCTTGAGTTAGTATAAGGATGACAGGAACTGAAAATGGAAAAAGGATGGAAGAGATTCCAAGAATCAAGGAAAGGACGATCAAGAGACAATAGATAACTTTGTACTTGTGGTTGGATTGTATAACCATGACTCATGCATTCTAGTTGCAAATTCCTTTACCATTAATTTGCCGACTGGTTGTACTGAAAATGTGAGAGTCTAGGCTCTGATACCACCCTGTAATGCCCCGATCCAGTGGGTACGGAGACGTTACTGCAACGTATATACGCAGGTCGGAAATACCCTCATGCATATACGCTAAGCATCAGTACAGGCAAGAATCAGAGTACAGAAGCACAGTGGTAATATACATTCCAGCAATAATAATACAAGTACACAGTTATCACAAGGCATAATATAATATTTCAAGAATATATGATCACTAGGAAGCACAAAAGCAGGATGTACAATATGAAATACGAGAAAGTACTCACGAGTAGCGAGATGAAAATCTCGCGAGCTGATCAAGGAGAGGCCAAAAGAAGGAGGATCCGGATAGGCAACTGCTAATCCACGCTACTGCTACGCCACTCTGATCAGGTATAGCAAGGCCACCATGGTCCAGGCTCTAGGTTATGGATATGAGGATCCAGGATTGTTAGCAATCCCAGCGAGTACATATAATAAAGCCAAATGGCGTGCATAACAGGCACACGTGTACATGATCAAGTGATATAGTCCAGCATGCAGGTACAAGAAATGACAAGTAATACAAGGAAAATTAAAGGAACGACAGTAAATCATGTGTATCGATGAATCTGAATCAGAAAACATGCATAGGAAGCAGTACGAAGAGTATAGGTACATATAAATATGCGGTAAATAAGTTAAACATGCGATAAATACAAGTATGGACAAAACTAGTTGTACAAGCTCAGATTATACATTCACGGGACAGATACGTCAAGGGGATAATCCAAACAAGGAAACCCTCATCTATATACCACGTACCTTATGTCGCCATCGTCCAAGTTTATAAAACTTGAGTTACCCTAAGAGTAACAGAACTATGGTGTGTCCGGAGTAATCATCATATGTCATAAAGTAAGGGGTCAACTCAAGGCATAGCACTATAACTGAAATATAGAGGTATAATATTTTAATTTATCCAATAATAATAATCAGTACTGTTTGATATTTCAATCGCCTCCCTACCAGCGCCTCACATCACCGATAGTCCATACTAGAGTTCGCACCCTGTAAAACATACCCGGGTCTGATATGTAAGTATCAGGACCCGAACAAAGGAGAGACCAAATATCACATGTTCCTAACATTATTACTGTTTGGTTGCTTTATGTTATTTATCTGATCCATATGCTTTTGTATGTGCTACCGGCACACATACATCCACTTATGAATAAGACGAGTTATTATTTGAAAACTGATAAATCTGATGGCTCATATTTATAGTGGGTCCCGTTTCTGCCCGGGACTAGCTCAGGAGTACAAACTACTACTTTCGGGGACTTATCATTACGCGCCCAAATGACACTTCAGATTCATGCTACTGCTTCCGGGGACTTATCATTACGTGTCTCACATGACACTTCAGAAATATCACCATTATAAATATGACATCATACTTGTTCCATCAGTTTCCCCCACCCCAGTGTAAGTTGAGTATTTTATTATACATATATGAATTGCCCAAAGATAATATCTACAAGTGTATACAGTATAACCATGATTATTCAACTACGGGAATTAACAGGAGTATAACATCAGGAGTGTAATATCAGGAGTCGCCCTTTTTCAGGGGTTCAGAATACAGGAGTTTAGGAGTACAAAATATTTGATAATAGTATAATAATCATGCCAAGTCCCCTAAAAGTAATAGTCATGAATATGCAATATAATACAGGTGCCAGGTATAACAGTAATCAGTCAGGTGTCACAATATCAGGTCAAGTGTACCAGTACCGGGTGATAGCATGTCAAGTGTCAAGTGTTATTATATCAGGTGTCAGATATTAGGCGATAAGTATAGCATGGCAAGTACCGGTGTCAGATATCAAGTAATAAGTATAACATGGCAAGTACCGGTATCAGATATCAAATAATAAGTATAACATGGCAAGTACCAGTGTCAGATATCAAGTGATAAACATGGCAAGTAACATGGTCAGATATCAAGTGTTAAGCATGGCATGGCAAGTATGAGGTGTATACATATTAGGGTCAGGTAACTAATATGTCAGTGAGAGTCACAATAGTAAAATCAGGTATCAATCGGTCACATAACAAGGCACAGGAGAACGGTATAAACATTTCAAACTCTTCATAATCATTTTTATAATAATAATAAATTTATCTTTTAATTAGCTATGCAAAGCCGAGTAAAGCGGGAGCAGTTCAGACATACCCAGTATAATACTAGTTCAACAAAGTATAATAATGACCGGAATCTATTTATAAAGCATGATAATCATTATATAACATATACTAACTTGCATAAAGAGACATCATTTATTAAAAATAAGATAATAACTATTAGACATGGAATGATAATAATAAAGTAAGAAATATACTCGCATAATGATAAGATAGATGCAAGTTCAAAAGAAACTGTACTCGCCTAAATCACCAAAAAATGGTGTGAAATCTCGGAACACCAGAAATACGTGCACACTATCAACTATATATTAAAAATATACATATATTATTATTATTTTTAGAGAGAAATAGAAGAGAAAGAGAATAGAGAGAAAGAGAGGTTTAGAGAGAGAAAGAGGGAGTTTAAAGAGAGGAGAATAGGGGAGAGATAGAGGGTTGTAGGGGGAGAGAGATACGCCAGAGAGAGAGCTGGTAAAGAGAGAAAGAGAGAATCTAGGAGAGAGATGGGAGAGAGAAGAGAGAGAGAGAGAGTGTAGGGGGAAGAGAGAGCAGGGGCTGCTCACGTAGCCCTTGATCAAGGAGGGCCCACAGCACGCCGTAGGCCCAGGGGGCCTGGCCGGCCCTTTGACGGCCAGGGAGACCGCAGGTGGTGTCCAACAGAGAAGGGGAGGGGAGAGAGAGACAAGGGAAGAGAGGAGAGAGAGAGGGAGAAAGTAGGGGGGCTGCCGCCTCCTCACCCACGCACAGCCCAGGCCAGTGGCCTGGGCTGGCTCTGCCGCTCCCTGACTGTAGCCAGGCAGGTGCAGGGTGTTGCGCTGCCGATGTAGATGGCGCAGACAGGGGTGGCCGCCGACCATCCCCAAAATAGAGGCAAAGAGGAGGGGGAGAGAGAGAAGAAAGAGAGGGGAGAGAGAGATTTGAGAGAGAGAAGGGAGAGGGGGACTGGCCGACCCCTCTCCGGCCACTGGTAGCCGGCGGCAGACCTGGCCACCAATGTTGCCAATAGTGAGAGGGAGAGAGGAAGAGAGGGGGATGCCGCCCTCTCCTCTACCCACGCACAGGGGGCCAGGAGGCCCCCTGGCCATGCTCAGCCGCTAGCGACGCGCCGGCGGTGCTCAGCCCCCGCCGAGGTGCCAGATCTAGTAGGAGAGAGGAGGTGGTCGTCGGGCGCCAGCAGAAGAAAAGGGAGAAGGAAAAAAGAAAAAGAAAAAAAAAGAAAAAGAAAAAGAAAAGGGAATGATTAAAAAGAGGGGGAATTGTTTATTTAAAAGGGAAAAGTGATGGGATTGGGGATGGGATTGACAGGTGATGGGATGGGGGAGTGGGCTATCAGGGATTGACTTTGGGAAGGAAAAGGAAAAAAGAAATGAAGAAAGAAAATGAAGTGAGAAGGAAAGAATAATATTATTTAAATAGGGTAAAATCAACTGTTTCAGAATCGTTCTGAAAAATTTTCAAAAATAAAAAATATTATTTTAAGATGCCTGATGAAATCAAATTTAATAAATTCAATCTAAATTTCAAATTAAAAATTCTAGAATCTTCCAGCGATACTGGTCGACACCAAGACCTGTGGATTTTCGATAAATTCTGAAAAATCTCAAAAAAATTCCTTTAGTTAGAAAATAAGATTTTAAGATGTAATATGAAAGCCATTTTAAAAAATTCAACTCCATTTGAAAACTAAAAAAATTTGGGAATCAGTCAGCGATGCCGACCGACACCGGTTTTAAAGATTTTGCAAATTATTTTGAAACATTTTAGAAAATCATGAAAAATCTAAAATATTAGAAAATAATATTTAAAACTAAAATTGGTCAAATAGAACTACTAGAAAGACCAAATCGAGTAATACACTAGGATCGAGTCCCCGGTGCATACTAGGGCTGACTCCGAGTTCACGAATACAGATCCAATGCAAAACAATCACACCAATAATCATAAAACAAAACAATTACAAAACTAAATTAAAAAAATATGATAGAAAAATCAGAATACATATCTAAGTACGTATCTAGGAATGAGGTGTTACAGGAAATCCTTCTGTGTGAAGGCGGGGACATAGAGTAGTGGCTCGAACCTCAAAACATATCTTGTTGTTTGCGTTTGCTCGACTATCACTTGACTCTATCTCTCTTATATTTTGCATTATTTTATATTGCACATATTCATATGCTAGATATAGGTTGTGTGTACCCACACTTGTGTTGAACCAAGAGAGCTTCATATAGCACCTCAACTCTTAATTAAGAGGAATCTCGAGGAGTAGTTCCAGAGCCCTTCATGGGAAATTCGGGCTCACTTTTGGTTACACATAGTGTGTTATAATTGAGTTTAAATTTCGCATCATTTTTCCTAGATTAGCTAGCACACCTATTCACCCCCGTCTAAGTGTATTTCACAAATTGCTCTATCGGTCGACCGAGCGGTCGATCGACATATACCAAAGTGCATGTGTGCACTTCGGTCGACTTGGCGATCGACCAACTGTAAGAGTTTTGCTATCGTTGGGTCCAGTCGAACAGCTTAGCCGACCGACAAAGAGTTTAACTTTTTGGTTGGGAACAACGGTCGACCGTCCGGTCGACCGCTATCCCCAACGATCGAAAATCCGACCGTTGGCGGTCGACCGACAAAAGATTTTTTCTGTGATTTTTTCCAACGTCTATATTCTGTTTTGTCTTTTTCTGGGTCTTTTTCCAACGGCTCTTTTGGGTTGTTTACTTATATTTTCATCCCCTATAAATAGTGGGACTGTGGAAAAACTCAATAACAAGATTTCTAAAGCTTAGATCAAGTTTTTACAAATTTTAGCTTTTCATAAAAGATTTCTTTTGAGCCAAATTTCCAAATTCTTGTTTTTAACTTGAGCCCTCAACAAACTATTTGCACTACACAATCCCAAAAGAGTTTCACCTTCTTAGCTTGGTTATAGGATTGTGCTTATGAGCCATTTGTGATCAAGTATAGATCACCGTTTTCCTTCTATTGAGAAGTTGTAGATGGTGCAGCCTCAAGTGAACTAGTGAACTCCGTTTTGGTGTTGCGGCACCACGAGAGAGGACTAGTGAGTCCATTAAACTCTAGTGAGAATTTATAAACGGTTGACAATCTAGTGAGATTGATCATAGTGGAAATCCTTCATAGTGTTGAAGGCGGGGACTAGAGCAGTGGCTCAAACCTCGAAACAAATCATTGTGTTTGCAATTGCTTACTCTTTCTCTCTTCACTCTACTCTCTCTCTCTTTAATTACTTGCACTGTAATATTGCTTACTTATTTGCAAGTATTTCTTAAGTTGTTATTGATATTTTCTAGGTTGCTAGCAAGTAATTTTTAATTCCACATTATTTGCCATTCAATATAGCCATCACCTATTCATCCCCCTCTAGGTGATTTTCAATTGGTATCAGACCCTAACCCTAGTTTTGGTTTAACTACCTTAGGAAGATCTTTTCATTTGGCTATATTAATTTGTTGCATTTGTTCTTTTTTTTGTGCACTCATACTTGTTTTCATGACATCACACGACTTCTCTAGCATCAAGTCCCCACCCAAATTTGATGGGTTGAACTTTCCCATTTGGAAGGTCAAAATGAACCTATTTCTTAAGTCCCTAAGAGTTAGAGTTGCCAAGGCCATTACCAAAGAATTTGTTGTACCTCACGGTGATGAGGATACATGGTCTGAAGTAACCGCTAAGGACTATAAGGCTAATGCTAAAGCCCAATATGCACTTACACAAGCATTAAATGATAATGATCTTTCTCGTGTAATTAATTGCAAATCCGCTTATGAGGCTTAGAATGATCTTATCTTTACTGATGAGGGGACATCACAAGTCAAGAGATCTATAGTTGACTTGCTCCATTCTCAATATGAGAATTTTTATATGCCTGAAAATGAAAGTATAGATTAGATGCTCACTCGGTTCACCAAGATCACTAATGGTTTATCTTCTTTAGGTGATACCATTGACAATGATCAAAAGATCCGGAAGGTCATTAGAGCTCTTCCCAAAGCTTAGGAAGTCAAGGCAACAACCCTCAAGAAGCTCAACATAGAGAGGAGATGGACTTCTCTAGCTGTCATGCCCCGCTTCCCAAAATACGGAATACGAGTACGTGATGATGGCCAGCAGATACTCATGAAGAGTGAAATCTCTTCCATGAGTACCTTAGGCTGTCAATAACAAGCAAGATAGCACACATATATGCATATATAATCAAGCGCAGGGATAAAGTCACATATATAAAATAACTGAATTATAAACAATATCATCCACTATATCTGAATAAAATAAGTCAAGAAAGAAAACTAGCTCACCAGAGAATAGTTGAACCAGAATATGATCTAACATCAACTCTCTATACTGACTTTCTGATCTAAATACTAAAAATATAATAAAGTCTGTCAGAAACAGACCAGCAAGAGTACACGAAGGAACAGTAAAAGAAGAATATGAAAAATATAGTAATAGCACAAGTAGGGTATTGAAATAAGAACAATATGATTGGCAGTATCGAGAACTAAAATGAATAACAGTAATAGGAATAATCGAGACGATAGATCATGTAAAATAAAGTCGTACATGCATGGTGTGACATACATATAATGAACATGAGATGTCCTAGACGAGTAACTGTTATGTAGTATAATTATTAGAACATGAGATCACAAGATAAAACATCATGGTAGGTCCAGGAACATCATGTAGTCAATATAATGCATGTCACATGAGTCTTAAGTATCAGCATCATGAAAATATATGTCAGGAATTGGACCACTGAAGATAATACAGGATATGATGCAAGTGCATATGTATAATATGTTTTATTATCCTAACTAATGCAACCATCCTGTGCCCCATCCCACAGGACAACTGCATATCAAACAAGTGACGCGTTAGTGGATCCTGATAGTAGGGAGAAATAGTTCACTATACTCAGGTATCATGTAACATGTAAGAACAGGAGCGCGCATAAATAATAAGATCACATGTGGCATCTAAACCCACAAGGGGTCGCCCTTCCAAGCACACCTCCCTAGATTTTTCCGGCTACAGTCTCCCCCAGTAACCCCGGCTTGGTTAATTTTCTTAATCAATGCAAATGCAAGATAATGTGTAATTCACTGTAACAGGATAAGGATTCGGTACCAAGAATATCAGTGACAGATAGTGAATATAATGTGTATCAAGATCAAGAGACAATGTAACCAGTGGCAATATCATGTGAAAAATATATTGTTGTGAAAGTGATACCAGATACATGCAAAGTAGTGCAAGTGATGTCAGTGTCATGTAATCCAAATGTCAAAGTAAACCGGTCTTGATCATATGTCCATAATCCAATAAGTATTCTCGAATAATTTCTCAAACTATAAAAGTTGATTTCCTCGATTAATTTTCAGTAATATCAGGATCACAATATCAATCAATATTTAACCTTTAACTATCAATCTTGCTCCATTATTATTCAGTTATCCTCAAGATCCAGATCACAGTATTTATCATGATCAGTATAGATTTCAAGTCAATAAATCAGCCTACTATATACAAGCAGTCATGCCAATTTAAGTTTGTTGCATGCATGAACGAGATGAAAAATATGATACATAAGACAATATAATCAGATCATGAAATAATATCGAAACAGAAGAATTGTCTGTGTAATCAAAGAAAAGAGAGGTTAACGGGGTTATGAGACAATACCAATAATAATGAACATACTATTGAGAGATAAGAGTTCAAAGATAATTTCTCGATTAACAGAAAAGTCAAAAGAAAGGGAATCGTATACACTTGCCTGATGTTGTTGGAATCTGAATTCTCGTAACTGCAACCGGCTCTGGGTAAAATTCGCGGCCTAAATATTGCGTGAATTAATTAGAGACTTAACATGTTCTTATTCAACGATAAGTTAAATGATAAAGTAATTTTTACTATTTATTATTTTGGTTGACTAATGTTTTCAAATAATTTACTTTCTGAATATATAGCCACTATTTAAAATATAATTTCATAATAAAATATATGCATAAACTAATAAATTGATGTATAATATTTACATATTACTGAATTATGAATTTTATATTTTTTGTGCTATTAGAAATTTATTGATCATTTTTAAATAAATTATCATTGAATAGCAATTAGAAAAAGTATTAAATTTCATGTTATTCTAAGTAATATTACACTCAAAATAACTTTACAGAGTTCCAAATTTATTTGTGATTTTTTGTGAATTTTCTGAAATTTTTTGTGAATTTTCTAAATTTTCTGAATTAAAATAAACCTAAAAATCAATAAAAATAAATAAAAAGCTTAACGGGTTTGTTGCTACAGTAATGGGGGGTTTGTGTCTTGGTCTGTTACAGTATTGGTTTGGGTCTGGGCCTGCTACAGTAATATTACTACAATATTTTTTCTGTATTTTATTTATTTTCTTTTTCTCCTTTTTTTCCCCTCTTCTTTTCTTTTTCTTTTTCTCTTTTTTTTGTATGGGTCGGGTCTGTTGTACAGACCCGAACTGGGTCTGTTGGCTAGACCCGCTGGCCTGGCCTGGCCTGGCCTGACCAGACCTGGCCCAGGCCAGGCTCGCTGGGCTGGCCAGACCAGGCCAGGTCTCGGCCTGGCTTGCTCGGCCAGGCCCTAGCCTGGCTCGGCCTGGTTCTAGCCGAGAGCAACAACAATGTTTCTTTTTTTTATGATTAAAATTAAACTTTAAAAATTAATTAAAAATCGTGATAATTAGGAGACATGTCTTAAATGTTCCTACATATTTTTGTTAGGAATTTAAAACAATTTTTTTGTGATGAAATTAGTGATTTTATCTAATGTATGCTACATGTTCGACGAAATGCCAACAGGAACCAAAATCTATGACAATGTAAAATAACTTACCCAGAACGCTTCCCTTTAATCTGATTCTTCTTCTTCACAGCCAGCACCTCAGAGTCTTGGGAGAGAGAGATGGTGTACCCATGCTCACTCAAGGGGTACTAGCTTGCTCGGTCTCCGATGGAGATCGTCGGAGAAGACGGAGAACGTCAATGGGCCGCAGAGCTCACCGGGTAGGATGGTGGAGGCCCACAGAGAAGGCGGACATTAACGAAGGCTCACCGAAGTGCCCGTGGAGGAGATCGAAAAGTCGAGGGCTCTGATTTGCCGGCGAAGGAAAGCACAACCATGCGTGGCTATCGGGAATGGTCAGCGGAGCTCGCCGAAGGGGATGGATCATGAAGTCAGGTCATGAAAAGGAGGGACAGCAGTGATGGTGGTGGCCTGTACACGAGGAGGCGTGCGGCCTGGCGAGGAGGAGGAGCATGCATGGGGGTTGAAGGCAAGCAGCCTGGTGTTGGGGTGTACACGGCTGAGTGATTTCAGCAAAGCGGAAATATATAGAGAGATAGGAGGGGTTAGAGAGAGACAGTATGGGTAAGTAAGGGGTATGAGAGAGTGGAGGAGAGAGTGGGTGAGAGAGAGAGAGAGAGGGAAACATGGAAGAGGATGGAGGAAGCAGGTAGCGGACGTGCGTTAGTGAGGAAGAAGGTGGAGGGTAATGATGGTTAAATAAAGAATGAGCTCGCTTCCAAGCACACGCCAAGGTGGCATGGTGGTCTGGGCGTTAGGATAGGGGGGTGGTGGCCATGGGTTTGAATCTGAGAACAACAATCAATGTGCTTCTGTTTTATTCAATTTTGGAAGAATAAAGGGGTGAAAGGAAATAAGGTTAAAGAAATGTATGTTTACTTCTTCATCAACATGCCAAGAATATCCTGGTTGGTGCATTCCTTTCATTTCTAGGGTGTCATAGGTTCGAACACAATACTAAGATTTGTGTTCCAAATTCATTTTTATTTTTATTTAAATTTCTTCCTTTTTCTTTTTGAATAAATATTTAAGCATTATTTTATTGGATTAAACCCTATGAATTCAGGAAAATCCTCAAAAATTCTCAAAAATAGAAGATGTCATCCTAAACATTGTTGTGAAGTCAAATTTTCAAAATTAATCCCCAATTGTTAATTAAAAATCCCAGAGCCAGTCTGTGATACCGATCGACCCCGAATTGAGATTCTTCAACAATAATTCCCAAAAAAATTCCAAAAGTCCAGAAAAATTCAAAATAATGGGAAATAATATCTTGAGTTGAAATAGCCTCAACCTAGCTACCAAGATGATTAAACCAGTATCAGATACCAGAATTGACATACGTATATTGGGAACCGAGGGTTACACCAGCTTCATTAGAAATCTCAAAACCCATAAGATGAAAATGAAGGTGAGAGAAGAAAGGGAGACACCAAAGAAGAAAGCGATAGCTTTCAAGGCTACTCCTATCTTTTAATAAAGAAGAATCGTCGGAAGACGGTGATGAGGATTTTGCCATGTAATTAAAAAAGTGGACAAAATGTTTTACAAGAAAGGAAGACAAAGCAGCTTCTGAAGAGGAATACATCAAGGAAGATTTAAAAAAAAAGGAGGAGACGGGTCCTTGCTTTCATTGCAAGAAAACGGGCCATCTAATTGCGGATTGCTCCTCACTTCAAGCCACTACCTCCAAGAATGTGCATAAGAAGAAGAAGGCGATGGTAGCCACTTGGGATGATTCGAAGATGGATTCCTAAGAGGAAATTGATGCCGCACACGTTTGCTTCATGGCAAACGGAGAAGAAGCATCCATGGTAAATTTTGAAACCTCTTTAGAAGATAATAATTTAAGCATGGATGAACTCACACAAATTTTTGAAGAAATACAAAATAGGTATGAAATTTCTCTTGCACAAATAAAAAATTGAAAAAGAAAAATGATTTTCTAAAGAATAAACTAGAAATTATTTTTAAAGAGAAAAATGACTTGTCCATTTCTTTTGAGAAAATGAAAAAGGATTTTGATAAATACAAACTTGCTTATGAGGGTAAAAACCCTAATATTACTTTTAACAAAAATGAATTTTTGGATATTCAAAAACGTATTGATATTTTGGATACCACTTTGAAAAGGTGTGCTTTTGACATGAACAAATTTGCATCTACGTTTCCAAAGGGAAAAACTTAAAAGAAATATACATCTCATTCATCTAACATACATCATGAAAAAATGCACACATACATCAACATAAGCATGCTTTCATGTATGACAAAGTATACACATATGTACATTACGGTTGCAAAGGCCATTTAGCTAAATTTTGTATGCTAAATTAAATATGCTAAATAAAATGTGTGGGTTCGAGAAAGTACTAATCCTATAGGACCCAAAAAGATTTGAGTACCAAAGAACATACCAAACTTGATTGATGTAGGTGTGTCATCCTCCTCCAAGACAAAGGGGGAGATGGTGCCTTGGTGGTGGATGCATCGAAGCTCAACGGATCAACCGACACATTGCATCGCTATCAGAGGCACCTATTTTGGAAATTGCCTATGTTTGGTAACTTCTCCACATAAAAATTTCATTTCTAGCGAGATCTATGTATGCATAGGATTAGCTAGTTTCTTTTTGTAGTAATATACTTTAGTTGTATAGACATGTCTGTTCGTATTTTTGTATTTTGCCTATAATTGAGTTAGTTTATTAACTTTGCTTTTATTCTTTACTAGCCTATGATTTGCTTGCCCATGTGTAGAATATTTTCCCTTACTCATCTGGTTGATAGATATCTTTGGTTATGTGTGTGTGTGTGTTGTCAATATATCTATCTTGTGTTTGGGTATTATGTTTAAACCATATTTAAGTAATAAATTAAGATAGCAATTGCGCGCCTCAACTCTTATCTAAAGGAATGACGAGGAGAAGTTCAGAACCCGTTAAGGGTATTCAGCTTCAATATCTTGTTTGTAATAGCTTAAATTATGAGTTAATTAATGAAAATATAATTATTAATATAATAATAAAATAAAATATTTTTATTTTTATGTGCTTTTCATGCCTATAAAAATCTGGTATTATTTTCCTATTTTATGTGTACAAATATACAAGTAAAAATTATTTTTTAAAAACCCTAAAATCCTACTTTTTAAAATTATTTTTGGATTGGCCCGGTCGACCGACCGGTCGACTGAATTGACTTGGCATAAGTTCGGTCGACGGGCGGTCGACTGAAGTAGCCTGGTATTCAAAAAAAAATTTGGCATGTAGCCGATCGACTGACCGGTCGATTGACTATAACCGAGATTGCTCTCGGTTAGCCCCGGTTGACCGGACGGTTAGCCAAGAATCGGGTCTAGTTGTGGATTACCCATTTTAAAAACCCTAAATACCCAAATTTCTCTCATTCTCTCTTCCTCCGTTATCACTCTCTCCTCTTCCTCTCTATTTTCCTTCACCCCCTCTCACTCTAATCCTCCCTAATCACCTCTATTCCAAAATCAACCCCTAAAAATTGGTTGGATCTCTCTTCAGCACTCCAAATCTGTTATTTTCAAGGAGATTGTTTTATTTTCAAGATAATCTCTCTTTTCTCTAAATCTTCTTGATTTCATAATTTTTCTAGTAAATCCTTCTATATTTCGTGCCAAATTTTTTTTTCATCTCCAAAATGTCAAAAAGGGCTAGATCTGAGAAGGGTAAACAACCTGAATCATCCTCCAACCCTTTTATTTCTCAAAATACCTCTCATAGATTTTATATAATTCATAATAAACATGTTATCTCTGATAGAACCGTAGTGCTCGCTGATTTTGAGCACCTGAATCTTGCTACCATCTTAAGTACAAGCTCTCTTGAATATCTTGTTACTATTAAAGTATCTATCTATCCTGAGCTTGTACACTACTTTTACTTTAATCTGACATTTCAAAACAATCACGTCAGATCTAGGGTTTTGGGTAAGGATATAAATATTTCTCTAGATCGTTTTGCCCATCGCCACACCTCTCCTGTGAGGGTGTAGATATTAATAATGTTGATCTTCATGAGTTTGATTATCCTGAGGGAGAATATGCCCTTACTGCATCTCTTTTACTTTACGATGATGACAACCCTGCTTAGTTAGAAACAAGGAGGTGAAGTATTATACTCTCACCACTCAAGTCCTAGCCAAAATTGTATTCTATAATATCTGTCAAAATCAGGAGAATATAGTCATGCACGGGGTTCGGCTCCCCTCTTGATCGCATGAACCTCTGTATAGATAAATTTATTTTATGATATCTCTATTGTATCTCTTTCTTTTTGCTGATATATTTGATACATATCTTCTGTGTGTGGTATGTGATATATTTGTACTTTTAGTGTTTCACCAACCATCCACCACATGTTTTGGAGGTTGGAGGTTATTGGCTCGATGGAGGAACCATTTGTGCATACACCATTGCAATTATATATTCTTGGTATGCATAGATGGGTTGCACAAAAGCTTGATTGACATATCTTATTCATATGCTTTTATAGATGCATTTAACTTTTATGTCACATTCTGATATATGTATGTCGAGAGCTTCTCTTGAAGTCCCTTCCCAAATAATTTATAATAACTCCATGTGTTTTGTCATCATCAAAAAGGATAAGATTGTTAGCCCAAAGGCCATTAGCCTAGTTTTGATTATAACAAAACATATGTAGTTATGTTTTTTAACAATTTTGTTTAACAAAGTTTCAGGTTAACTATTTGTTGCATTTTGGCTCCATCACAATACTCACACATTTGAAAGCCACGAAGATGTAGATCCCAGAGCCTAAGCACATAGAAGAGCTCAAGGATCAAGTATACTAGAGAAGCCGATATCAAGATTTGTAATTTCACTTTTTGTATTTTGGATAGAATTTATAGTCGTTTGTTAAAACCAAGATGATATAGGTTGATAACTTTTGTGATTGACACACACATATTTCATACTCTTTTGTGTTTTTAATGAGAGTTCATAACCCTTTATCATTTTCCAAAATCGAGTTTCAGAAAAACAAGTTTCGAAAAAATTGGGTTTTTGATTTAGAAAAGAATTCTAACAAAATATGGTTCTAACTTTATTTTGTGTTTCTCCATGATCACACACTGGTTCTTCAAGTCCGTAGAACTCTATTTTGTGTTTAAAAGTCAAAAGTTATTTTATCGAAAAAAGAATGGCTTTAAAAAGATTTCCTTAACCTACCTTTTGCCCATTGTCGGTCAACCGACCGGTCGAGCAAATTGCTCTGTCAGTCGACTGAGCGATCGACCAACATGCACCAAAGTGCTTGTGTGCACTTCGATCGACCGGGTGGTCAATCGACTGTAAGAGTTTTGCTCTCGGTTGAGTCCGGTCGACCGACCCGGTCGACAGACAGAGAGTTTAACTCTTTGATTGGAAACAACGGTCGATTTCTGATCGACTACTATCCCCAATGGTCAAAAATCCGACCATTGGTGGTCAACGGCCGGTCGACCGACAGAAGAACTTTCTTCTGTAATTTTTCCCAATGGCTATATTCTGTTTTGTCTTTTCTGGGTCTTTTCCCAACGGCTATGTTGAGTTGTCTACTCATGTTTTCATCCCTATAAATAGTGGGACTATGAAAAAACTCAATAACAAGATGTCTAAAGCTTAAATCAAATTTTTACAAGTTTTAGCTTTTCATAAAAGATTTCTTTTGAGCCAAAATTTCAAATTCTTGTTTTTAGATTGAGCCCTCCCTCTACATCTCTGCAAGCTATTTTCACTACACAATCCTAAAGAGTTTTATCCTCATCTTGGTTATAGGATTGTGCTTGCGAGTCATTTGTTATCAAGTGTAGATCGCCATGTTCCTTTTATTGAGAAGTTGTAGAGGGTGCAGCCTCAAGTGAGCTAGTGAGCTCTGTGTTGATGTTGTGGCACCACGAGAGAGGACTAGTGAGTTCATTGAATTCTAGTGAGAACTTGTAAATGGTTGACGATCTAGTGAGATCTGTCATAGTGAAATTCTTCATAGTGTTGAAGGCGGGGACGTAGAGCAGTGGCTCGAATCTCGAAACAAATCATTGTGTTTGTGATTGCTTACTCTTTCTCTCTTCACTCTATTCTCTCTTTAATTACTTGCACTCTAATATTGTTTACTTATTTATAAGTATTTCTTAAGTTATGATTGATATTTACTAGGTTGCTAGCATGTAATTTGTAATTCCGCATTATTTGCTATTCAGTATAGCCATCACCTATTCACCCCCATCTACGTGATTTTCAAGGCAGACCTAACGTTTAACACTTTATTGCTAACTCTTAGTTACTCCGTGAGCACGACGTCACCACGAGCGGTAACATGGCTTTCATACGCATGCTTCGCCATGTGCATTTAGCTGTGCTACGAGCGGTAACCACGCCGAGCGTGATAGCATCTAGAGTTGTGCGTTAGTTTTGCTCCAGCTTTGCTTAGCTCCGCTTGGATGAGCGCTTACTTGTTTGCCCACTTGCCAGCTTGATAATTTAACTATTATTATTTTTTTATGTTTGTTAAGAGTTTGAAACCATTACTTATACTATTTTTCAAAACTCTAATGTTTTCCTGTATTCATATTAATCTCCTGTATCGGTATTATTTTCTTGAATTTGTATTGATCCCCTATATTGGTACTATTTTCTTGTATTTGTGCCGACCTTCTGTATCAGTACTGTATTTCAGCATTGTGACACACGATAGTTGATATCTATCGTGTTAATCACCTGACATGCTATTACTTACAATGTAGATCACCTGACACCTGCTGGTTACTACCTGTCATTACCTGTCATTTGCTAGCTATCATCTGACACCTACATGCTATTA
Organism: Agave tequilana; assembly: GCA_038442645.1. Lineage (NCBI taxonomy): Eukaryota > Viridiplantae > Streptophyta > Magnoliopsida > Asparagales > Asparagaceae > Agave > Agave tequilana. The sequence goes on along the minus strand of JAVJIF010011109.1, from coordinate 63,137 downwards.
TTTGTCACCTGCCTTGCATAACGCTTGACTTGTTATTATTATATTATGAGAATCCTGTAACTGCTATCATATATTATATACAGTGACTTGTATCCCTAATACTCATGTATTCCTGAATTCCTGAACTGACATGCTCTTGTTAATCTCGTAAATTGATAATTACATAATAAAATTTAAAAAGACAACTTACATTGGGTAAAGGAGAAACTGATGGACTTCAAGTGGTGAATATGTTTACAGTAGTATTAGGTATATTGTGCAACTAAAACTTTCGGCTCTACCTGAGGACCTCCAGGTGTTCCACGATGTGTGCTGCCACCCTGATTACTAACTTCTTGCAGGACATATAAATAAGACCCTTTGCCCCTGAATCGCCTCGCGATAGGTTTCATATCAGCAACGGAACACCCTGGGTCGTGGTCCCAGGCATGCACAAGACCCACTGTAAACATAACTCGTTGGTTTCTTCATCAGTTTCCAATAACAACCTCAGCTTACTCATATATGGATATATGTGTGTCGGGACACTAGGACACATACCTAGATATATATGAATAGGATGAGTCATAATAATAAGATGCTAATCAATAATTCATCGTGCTATTTTGCAATATGGGTTGTATACACTTGGATTACGGTGAAGTGGGGCATAAGGTATTGGATGCGGGTTTTCTTGTTTGGATTATTCCTTCGACGTTCTTGTCTTGTGAAGCCGTAAACTAAGATTGTATAATTGGTTTTGCTCGCATTCGATTTTATACTGTTTTATCGATTTTATGATGTTTTCTTAGTTTAGGAGACAGTTTAGGTTATATGAAAACAGGATACAATGATGTGAGATATAAGTTATATATATGAGGGTTTTCTTGTTTGGATTATTCCTTTGAAGTACTAATCTTACGGATCGGTAAGTTGGGCTGGTATAACTAGTTTTACCATATTTACTTTACTTGATACCTTATTGTTTGCTCCTGTGCTCATGACACGATTTTCAATACATGCCTTTCGATTCAGATTTATCAATACACATATATCTGTCTCTGCACGCCACTTGGAACTCATCTTACCACTCGTTGGGTTGTTTCAGACAATCCTGAGTCTGCATGTCCAGATCCCAGAGTTTGTACCATGAGGGATTTCCTGTTGATCAGGATGGTGCAGCGGTAGCATCGTGGATCAACGGTTGAACAGTCCGAGACTCTATCCTTCTAGGCTCCTCTGGTCATCTCTCGAGTTTTCCTTTTGTAACTATGAATGCTTTTTGTACTTTTCATAATTCTATATTTCTTTATATTCTTGCATTTGCGCTTATCAGTGATGTACTATTCGCATAATATTTTGTCACTTCCCGTGATAACGTTGTAATTGTATCATATGTTGGAATGTATAATGCCTTACGTACTTTCGTACTCTAATTCTTGTCTGTACTGATGCTTAGCGTAAATATGTGAGGGTATTTCTGGCTTGCGTATATACGTTATAGTAACGTCTCCGTACCTGAGGGATCGGGGTGTTACAAATTTCCATTCACATGGTTTAAATGTTGTCAGTTTCTATTCAAATTTACATTCCTATAGAAAGAAAATATTTACTTGAAATGGTTGTATTGTACTTACAAAAATTTAAACTTGTCCGATTTAATTTATATCTCGAAGAAAGTTTGACGCAGAATGGAAAGGTTAAAAGATTAGAGTTTGGGATAGAATTGAGGTATATTCAGGCTCGTATCCAGGAGAATTACTCTCCCACTTTAATGCCTCACACGCAAAATTTCAATAAATCCAGTTAGATTTTCAAAGTTTTCAATTTCTCAATTCACTGATCTCAAAGTACTATTTATAGACTCATACAAGAAAGACTTATAAAAGAACTCATATTCCTACTAAAAGATTACTTCTAATCATAAAGGAACTACTAAAAGAAATCTTCTAATCATAAAAAAAAAAAAAAATCTCCTAAGAAAATAAAAAATAAAATATTAATCCTACTTCTAATCTAAAATCACTCCTACTCCTAAATTAAATTCAATCTCATGCTTTCCTTCTCCAAAGCGGATAGATCTTCCAATTGCTCGTTGGATCTTCATTGTCTCCATCAAAGTTCACATTTTTTTTATTACAGTTGAAGTTATAATATATTCTCCAAATCTGTCTCTTGGGACATCTCAGCAATCGTTATGCGATTAATGGCAGTCAGGACTATTGTTCATGCTTCAGTTTGGCCTGAATTCAATGCATGTGAGCAGGTTGATGAGTGTTATAATCAATTAACACGAAAGGTTCTTTTACGCCACTATTTCTATTGCTCTTAATAACAAATGACCAATATCTTGAAGTAATTTTTATTTTGGCTAGGATTTTTGTTATCGGTATATCTGTAAGAATAGTTTCTTATGGTGCTTGCTTAATTGATTACTGTGTTCAAATTTTAACATTTGGTTGTTCATAGAGATGCTTTTCATCATAACTTTTAACTTCAAATACCAACTGAATCTTGGCCTCAAACTGTATTATGTAACATGTAAACTTGTTCCATGAAATCTGATTAGTCTCATGGTACTCTATACGTAGTATCCCACTCAATCACTTCTCTCTTCTGTGTTATATAGTAAATAGTTCTACCTCAATAACCTAGTAAAAAACTGGGAAGGTACTTCATAAACTTTTTAACTAAGATTTGCAAAGAACATTTTAGAAGTTTTCGAGCTGACAGATGAAATCTCATGGAGCTAAAAAGTAAGGAGTTAATTCATGGGGATACAACAAGATAAATGAACAAGTTCCAAGTGAAATAGCAATTGGAATGTTGAAAATCATTTCAGAAAGCAAATTATTATAACTAAGTAGGTTATTGAAATGGAATCTGCAAAACCATGAAAACATAAAAATCGGTGGAGCATTATTCAGGTATTCATTTAGAAGATGTGCAATGTTACCCAAAAAGATTATATGGAACTAAACTTATGTTTTTTGATTTGAAGTTTTGGGAGAGTCTATTTGAAGAAGATTAAATTTTAAATTGGGAAAATCAGTTTCTGTTTATGCCGTTAAGATACTCTAGGCCCTTGGCAGCTGGCAAACTAGCTACAGAAAAGAGGACAAGTGAGAGAAAGGGTGGGGCCTCAAACTTGAAATAAGCCCCATCCGCACATATCATTGCTCCAAAAAATGTAATAAAGAATAGCATCCATACCCCAAACTTAAAAGAGCATGAACAACAGTTTAATCCCCTCGAAAGTAAACCCAAAATATAATAAAGATACTGAGTATAAAAGCTTACTCAGCATCCACCCTAAAACTCCCAAGAAACACTAGCAAAACACAATCATAATACATAATATCAACAAAGAACCAACTAACAGCCTAGTCAAGTGTGGAGAAGATGAAAATTAGAGTTTTCAAACTCAATTGAATAGCCTAGAGAAATTTGGAGATCGAACTGTGCGAGCAGCACACAGAAAGGAGTCATTAGCAGTAGAAGCTGGCAGCGGTCGACAAGCATGTGAGGCGGTCGACAGTAGCATATACATGAATGCTCCAACAGAAGCTTGTGATTGTCAGTCTATCCGCAGCTGATATTCAGTCTGTCGACTGGCGTTTGTATAGCAGTCGACAAACGAGCTTAGTCTGTTGACAGAAGAACCAACAGAAAGTTGGGTCAACTCAAACGATTGACAAACTTTTTTGGAGCTATTGACTACTAAGGTGTTCTGGCATTATCCTGATTGGTTTCTGATTTGGATTATGATCCAATTTCAGAATTTTGGGTTTCCATCTCTTCGTAGATTCTCTGGCTATATATTGAGAGATATTGTACCTTTATTTATAACCTTGATTGGTAATTTATATTGGTGAGTTCTAGGGTTAGTTGTTTTGAGAGAATTCTTTTCGATTTGGACCAGTCATTATCAGTTGAATCTTCGAATTAATTTGTAACTCTTGTAACTTTGTTGATTGAATAAGATCTTCTCCCTTCTGCTCTTATTGATAGTTATAAAAGACCAACTCCCAAACAGCTTTTCAATTGGTCTGAACAATGTTTGACTTGTCAACACTTCGAAAAGACAAGCCATAAAATAGGCTAATGACCAATCCATTAGCAAGGCACAACAGAGTTGAACTCTAACTTCGCATTGTGAGCCAACGACTACCTTCTATAGCTTCGCATCAAGCTTTACTTAGCTCTGCTAAGCTAAGTCATATCTTCGCTCGAAGCTATAGCCTTCTCAGAAAGGCTAATGATGCCAAATAAAGGCATAGCCTCGCCATGGGCTTTGGGCTAGCTCTGTGAAAAGCTGAACATAGCTTTACCACAAGCCAGTAGATAGTTGAATTATAGTTTCGCCGCAAGTTAGCAGATAGCTCTGTGAAGAGTTGAGCGTTAACTTCGCTGTAAGTTATTTAACCTCGCCAAAGGCTTAGCTTCGCCCAAAAAGCGAAACTCCATATCATTTGACCTTCTCAAAACCTTTGAACGGATTTAAAGGGAATATTCCCATGATTAGTCACCCGACTGATTCAGTGGAGATAATCAAGGGATTCAAGTCCCTTGATTCAAATATCTCTGTTAAAAGAGATAATTTAGAGATTCAAAACTCTTAGTTAAAAGAGATAATTAAGGAGATAAACTCCTTTAACTGTTGACGACCTGGCAAGCTAGCCTTGGCATATGCTAAACTAGCCTCGCTATATGCTGAATTAGCTTCGCCCACAATTATTCTATCTTCATCTGAAGATTGCAATAACTATATTTATAGCTGTTAACTGATTTTTAATGATTTACAATCTCATACTTGGCCTATAAATAGTCGATTGCATGCTAAAGGAAGGGAAGGCTCTTCGGCCAGAGAAAGAGAGAGAAGAAACAGAGAAGACCTCCTTCTTCACAATAAGAATGTGAGCTTTTAGCGTAAAGCTTCCAACAGCGGCACACTTTTTCCAAAGTTTTTTGGACTATCACAGTTTTGACACCCTAGTTTATCTGAACTTCATCAAGCTTCTTCACGTGCAAGAAAATTCTCAAACCAGATGAGAAAGAATTCCCAGGCAGCAGATCCAGCATCGATTTTTCGTGTGGTCAAAGGGATAAAGTGGTCGCGCGCTGATCAGACTCCCATCGGCACACTTTCCCAGAAACAATTATAGATTTCTTGTAATCTTACTTTACTTATAAATTCTACAAGATTTGTAAGTTTTTCACAATCTATGGAAAATATTGTTGGCCCGGAGGCCTTCCTCTCTAGTTTTGATGATGATTAACTCATGTAGTTATGTTTACTAATAATCTTGTGATTTTAGTTTCAGATCATTTAACAAGATATTAGTTGGTGATTGCTTCAAAAAGAGGAGTTTGGAAGCTTTCACATGGTGATTCCAGTGCCGAACATCAAGATCATACCTTTGCACTCGGTGGATCACGGTTTGGGATCGAGTCAACTTGAAGATGAAGATCGTCAAGAAGACTTAGGTATCCTAATTTAGTGTGTTTTAGATCCATTTGTAAAGATAAGAATAGTTGATATGCTCAAGTGCACAACACACACGTTTTATGATTTTTCGGTTTTTAGTTTAACCGATATTTGTTTTCATGAATAGATTGATCAAACAAGTTTAATTGATTTATGTATAGTAGATGTATTCTTTCTATACATGCATGCTTAACTTTTAAACAAACTTATTTTGACTTTCCTATTCATGTGTTGAAAAATCCAAGTTTGATAAAATACAAGTTTTAGTTTTTGGTAAAAATGTTAAAACACAAAAATGGTTTCATATGCTTGATATTTGAGTTAAAATGTTTATCACATGTTTATATATCAATGCAAAATGTTAAAACTATTTTTGGGTATTTTTACAAAGACTTAAAGGATTTTTAGAAATATGTTTTTCTGACCCAGAATTGGCTGACAGGCCAGGTCGGCCGACCGCACGGTCGACCGAACCAAGGGCCGGTCGACCCAGCGGTCGACCGACGTGCACAGCCTTGTGCACGTCTGGCAGCACAATGGGCCGGCCGACCGACCGGTCGACCGGACCAGAGAGCTTTGCTCTCTGTATCTGGGCGGTCGACCGAGCGGTCGACCGGAGCAGAGAAGTCTGCTCTCTGTATCTGGGCGGTCGGCCGTGCGGTCGACCGGATGCCCCAACGGTCAAATTTCTGACCGTTGGCGGTCGACCGGGCCGGTCGACCGCAAGCCTGTCAGGCTGCCAGATTAGCCTAACGGCTAGTTTTCTGTTTGGGTTATAAATACCCCATTGCTTGGTGTTTTTAACTAAGTTTTTATGAGCTAAAATTTCTCTCTATTCTTGGTGTTTAAAAGAAGTTTTCAAAATAGTTTTTGTGCTCAAAAGATTCATTTGTTTGTTTTAAAGTGTTTTGTTTATTTCAAAGAAATTAGGTTTTAGGGAATTTGTCTTGAACTAAAATTCTATATTCATTTGGTATTTTTCCAAAGAGTTTTTCTTTGATCAAAACACTTTGTTTTTCCACACTTGAGCCTTATCTTCTATCCTATTCTATTAGGATCTTGTTTTGTGGAAAAGAGGAAAGAGAGATTGTTTGTGGTTGAAAGAAACCACTTGTTGTAAACACCCTTGCCTTTGTTGTATCCCTCTTTGGTAGAGGTTGATCGGGTGATTGGTTTGCTCCCTCTTGTGAGAGGTGGAGTTTAGTTTGTAAACCCTCTTCAGTAGAGATGTTGGTTGTTGTTTGGCTACGGCCCTACCACTCGGTTGTGAGGCGGTGTTTGAGAGAGGAGTTCGGTACTCCCTTGTTGTAAAAATCCTTCTCGGTGAAGGTTCCCTCGGTGGAAGTCCTCGGTGGATAAGATAGTGGATTAGAAATCTTTCTCGGTGAAGGCGGGGATGTAGAGCTAGGGGCTCGAACCTCGAAACATATCTTGTTGTTAGCGTTTGATCCATTGTCTCTCTAACCCTCTCTCTCTTTATTTTATGCATTGCATTATTCATATTGCCATATCATTCATATTGCTTGTGTTTCCTTGCATCGTTCATATTGCTATATCTCTTATATGCTTGGATTGCTTGTGTGTGCCTCACTTGTACTTAACCACAAGAGCTTCATTTAGCACCTCAACCCATATCTAGGGGAATCAAGAGGAGTTAGTCCAGAGCCCTTCACGGGGAATTCGCCTACACTTATGTGTTGTACTAAGTGTGTTGCAAATTTGTTTTAAGCTTCCGCATTTAGCGCATTTAGTTTCTATATTAGCATTATCACCTATTCACCCCCCTCTAGGTGATTTACAATTGGTATCAGAGTCTACGCTCCTGATACTTAGGCTTAACATCCTAGGAGTGAGATCCTTGTTTTGCTAATCTATCATTTGCATTTTGCTTGTTTGCACACATATAGTTTACATCCATGGACTTCATGACCCCACCTATGTTTGACCCTTCCAACATTGTTGTTTGGAAGATTAGGATGTCTGTTTATTTACAAACCCTAGGATATAAGGTTTACCTTGCCATTACCAAGGAATCCTATCTTAGTGATAGCAGGCATATAGGGTCCAATGCACAAGCCCTTGAGGCCATTAGAAGCACGCTACCTAAAGATTATCTTATGCATGTTTCTAATCTTGATTCCGCCTTTGCAGTGTGGAACAAGTTGACAACCACCACCACCTCCGAGCTTCAAATGTCAATCCAACAAGAAGAGGAATCTAGTGGAGAATCCAAGTCCCAATGCCACATGGTCCAAGGGAATGACTCCCTTGAGGTACAATCGGAATCTCAACTAGATAATGATGATGCTAGTTCTTCATATAATGATTTTGTTGATCCCCATGCTTTGAATGAAGAACTATCTATAGTTTGTGAAAAATTGATTGAAAAATATAATGTTTTTAAAAAGAAAAGTCTAGGCCTTAACAATGAAAATAAAAATTTGATTTCTAGACTTGACATTGTTTTACAAGAGAAAGAGGAGATTTCTAATGAAAGGGATTCATTGAGATCTCAACTTGATCTTGCACTAAAAGAAAATAAAGTTTTAAAATCTAAAAATGATTGTGAAACTCTTTTAAAGAATAATGATGTTTTGTCTTCAAAAGTTGAATTTGTTTTAAGAGAAAATGATTCTTTAAAAAGAGAAATTGATTTTATTACAAAAGAATTAGAAATTTGTTTAAATAAAAATAAATCTTTGAAAAATAATATTGTTTCTCATGTTTGCCATGCTAGGGTAGTTTCACCTAGATCACCCCTTGCATGCTCCACTTCTTCTTTGATTAAAAATGATATAAATGTTTTAAAGAAGAGTGTTGATTGTTTGGGCTCCACTTTGAGCCAATGTGTAGTGGGTCATACACGTTTGGAAACTTTGTTTCGAAAGAAACAAGCTCCATCTATTCATGCACACCCTCCACGGCATACACATGCTCCTCACGGTCACCACCATCACATGTATGCTCATGTGTACACTTGTACACATTGTGAACGTAAGGGCCACCTTACTAATTTTGTTATGATAGAATACATGTTTCAAATTTAGCAAATAAATTTGTTTGGGTTAGAGAAGGTACTAACCCCATGGACCCAATAAGATATGGGTACCAAAGACCACCCCTAGTGTTTATGATGTAGGTGTGGGCTCTCATATGACGTGAGAGTAGCGGCACCTTGGAGTGGATGCGTTCCGAGCCAAAAGATTACCATTTGGATGCATCACTTTCAAGGAAGGTTTGGTGGGAAGAACACTATGTTTTAGAGACAAGGAAAGTTGCCTTCTAGGTTTTGGTAACGATTCCTAACTCCTAATCATTGTTTACATGCTTTTCATGTTCATTATTTATAGCATGTTTTATTGTTTAATGATTATTATGATAATGCCATGCTTATTAGATCCTTGACATGCATGTATAGCCCTTTTTGAGACACCCATGTTTAATATGGTCCAATATTTTTGTGTTCTCACCATTTGTTTAGCTATCATGTTTATCATAACTCTAATAACATGTGAATTTACATAATAATCACGTTTATGTTTATCATGTTGATTTTTGTCTTGTTTGATGCTTCATGCTTTGAATATATGTTTAAATGTTAGTTTTCATTAAGACTAGATATATATTTGTGCATATAGTGGGCCACAAATAAATCTATATATGTTTGAGCTTGAATGCTTATTTGTTCCCATTAGATGTGCTAGTATAGTCTAATTTTGATGATCCATGCATTTTAAACTTGTATTCCCATTCTTGAATTTGTTTTATGTTTATATGTTTAACTTCATGTATATGTCCATTTTATCCAAATTATTGTTTATACATATACATCCTTTTGAGCCACGTGCCTTCATGCATATATCTTTGTGGACTCGTTGTGTTTGGATATGTATGTATACTTTATTTTGTATAGGACATACATATACCTTGAAGATTAAATAGTTTTGATGATTTTCATGTTTTCGTGTTTTAAGGAATATTGAGCTTAATTGCCAATTTTCATGATTATATGTTTCACATAACACTTGCTCACTCACCCCTTTTACAATGTTTCTCATGATTGTATTTTCATGAGTATGTTTGAGCTTAATGGATTTTGAGTGTTTTAGTGCCATGTGGATTTCTTATTTCATGAAAAATAATTTTGTTTTATTCCTTACTTGAAGGATTTCGTACTAGTTTACAAATTTTCCTTTTAACTAGTTGCGATATTCTTCATTTTGGTAGAAGTTTTCAAACACACTTTATTTTTCAAATCTATTTTTTGAAAACCCCTACCATCCATGGGTGGTTGGATGGGAGACCATGCCTCATGTATGCTTTATATTGAAAATCATTTTAAACTTGAACATGGTTGGGTGGTAGTTATATGATGTATACACTTGATCATTATTGTTATTTCAATTGGTATCATTGAAATTATTTCAATTGGTATCAATTTTGACCTTTCTTGTATACTCATATATGTTTGTATGTATGATGCTTTTCAATTCCAATAGTATCAATTTCGATTGGTATCTAATTTTCATACATATATATATATTTTGTTTATGCTAAGCTTGAGCTTCAACTTTGTTTCAATTAATTAAATTTTCAATTGGTATCTTATTTCAAGCCTATGCATTGTTTTTGTTGGTATTTCATAAAGGGGGAGAAAATTCGATTTTCATGTTTACAATTGGTATTTGTATTTCCACCCTTGCTTTATGATAGAAAATAAAAATTTTAAATTGATATCATATACTTAAAAAGAAAAATACTCTCTTTTGATATCAAGATGTTTATTTGAATGTTTTAAAATTGGTATCTCAAAATTTGTTTAATAAAAAAATAAAAATACAAAAGTTTTGATTTGTATTGCCTATATGCAAGGAGAGTTTAACATCTCTTCTACATATAGATTCATGTTGAGTGTATCTTGTATTGAAGAGCTTGACAATCTCTTCTTTATGTGGCACACGTGTGTAAGGGGAGCTTCACATCTCCTCTTATGCATTACATAGTGTACGTTATGTGAATTAGGGCTTGTCATCCCTCCTTTATGTAATGTATCTATATAGGGAAGCTTCACATCTTCCTCTTCATGAATGTATATCGCATATACCATTTATTTATTGATCTATATTTACTTTCAATTGGTATCAAGATGCTACTTTGACATATTTTCAATTGATATCTTAATTGATTGTCACCCCTATTTGGTTTTGTTTTTGTTTTAGACAAAAAAGGGAGAGAACATTGTCTTTATTTACCCCTAATTGATGATTGTTTCTTTGTATTAAAAAGGGGGAGAAGATTTTGTTTTGTTTTGGCCTTTACCCCTTTGTTGATGATTGACAAAAAGGGGGAGAAAGATTTTGGTTTATATATGCATGTTTATGTTTTGCATATATTAAGTTTAATTTAGTTTAATTTTAATTGGTATCTAGAGCATGTTTTGTTTTTGAACATTTCATTGGGTATCTAGAGCCTTTTTATTGTTTATACATATCTATGCATGTTTCATGTTTCATATTCATTGCATATTTATGTTTATTTGTTTTATGCATGAGTTAAGGGGGAGCTTCAAAGAAGTTTAACTTTAATCCATGCATATATAACTCCATGAGTTTTGTCATCATCAAAAAGGGGGAGATTGTTGGCCCGGAGGCCTTCCTCTCTAGTTTTGATGATGATTAACTCATGTAGTTATGTTTACAAGTAATCTTGTGATTTAGTTTCAGATCATGTAACAAGATATTAGTTGGTGATTGCTTCAAAAAGAGGAGTTTGGAAGCTTTCACATGGTGATTCCAGTGCCGAACATCAAGATCATACCTTTGCACTCGCTGGATCACGGTTTGGGATCGAGTCAACTTGAAGATGAAGATCGTCAAGAAGACTTAGGTATCCTAGTTTAGTGTGTTTTAGATCCATTTCTAAAGATAAGAATAGTTGATATGCTCAAGTGCACAACACACACGTTTTATGGTTTTTCGGTTTTTAGTTTAACCGATATTTGTTTTCATGAATAGATTGATCAAAACAAGTTTAATTGGTTTATGTATAGTAGATGTATTCTTTCTATACATGCATGCTTAACTTTTAAACAAACTTATTTTGACTTTCCTATTCATGTGTTGAAAAATCCAAGTTTGATAAAATACAAGTTTTGGTTTTTGGTAAAAATGTTAAAACACAAAAATGGTTTCATATGCTTGATATTTGAGTTAAAATGTTTATCACATGTTTATATATCAATGCAAAATGTTAAAACTATTTTTGGGTATTTTTACAAAGACTTAAAGGATTTTTAGAAATATGTTTTTCTGACCCAGAATTGGCTGATAGGCCAGGTCGGCCGACCGCACGGTCGACCGAACCAAGGGCCGGTCGACCCAGCGGTCGACCGACGTGTACAGCCTTGTGACGTCTGGCAGTACAATGGGCCGGCCGACTGACCGGTCGACTGGACCAGAGAGCTTTGCTCTCTGTATCTGGACGGTCGACCGAGCGGTCGACCGGAGCAGAGAAGTCTGCTCTCTGTATCTGGGCAGTCGGCCGTGCGGTCAACCGGATGCCCCAACGGTCATATTTCTGATCGTTGGCGGTCGACCGGGCCGATCGACCGCAAGCCTGTCAGGCTGCCAGATCAGCCTAATGGCTAGTTTTCTGTTTGGGTTATAAATACCCCATTGCTTGGTGTTTTTAACTGAGTTTTTATTAGCTAAAATTTCTCTCTATTCTTGGTGTTTAAAAGAAGTTTTCAAAATATTTTTTGTGCTCAAAAGATTCATTTGTTTGTTTTAAAGTGTATTGTTTATTTCAAAGAAATTAGGTTTTTGAAAATTTATCTTGAACTAAAATTCTATATTCATTTGGTATTTTTCCCAAGAGTTTTTCTTTGATCAAAACACTTTGTTTTTCCACACTTGAGCCTTATCTTCTATCCTATTCTATTAGGATCTTGTTTTGTGAAAAAGAGGAAAGAGAGATTTTTTGTGGTTGAAAGAAACCACTTATTGTAAACACCCTTGCCTTTGTTGTATCCCTCTTTGGTAGAGGTTGATCCGGTGATTGGTTTGCTCCCTCTTGTGAGAGGTGGAGTTTGGTTTGTAAACCCTCTTCGGTAGAGGTGTTGGTTGTTGTTCGGCTACGGGCCTACCCCTCGGTTGTGAGGCGGTGTTTGAGAGAGGAGTTCGGTACTCCCTTGTTGTAAAAATCCTTCTCGGTGAAGGTTCCCTCGGTGGGAGTCCTCGGTGGACAAGATAGTGGATTAGAAATCCTTCTCGGTGAAGGCGGGGATGTAGAGCTAGGGGCTCGAACCTCGAAACATATCTTGTTGTTAGCGTTTGATCCATTGTCTCTCTAACCCTCTCTCTCTTTATTTTGTGCATTGCATTATCATATTGCCATATCATTCATATTGCTTGTGTTGCCTTGCATCGTTCATATTGCTATATCTCTTATATGCTTGGATTGCTTGTGTGTGCCTCACTTGTACTTAACCATAAGAGCTTCATATAGCACCTCAACCCATATCTAGGGGAATCAAGAGGAGTTAGTCCAGAGCCCTTCACGGGGAATTCGCCTACACTTATGTGTTGTACTAAGTGTGTTGCAAATTTGTTTTAAGCTTCCGCATTTAGCGCATTTAGTTTCTAGATTAGCATTATCACCTATTCACCCCCCCCTCTAGGTGATTTACAATTGGTATCAGCGCCTACGCTCCTGATACTTAGGCTTAACATCCTAGGAGTGAGATCCTTGTTTTGCTAATCTATCATTTGCATTTTGCTTGTTTGCACACATATAGTTTACATCCATGGACTTCATGACCCCACCTATGTTTGACCCTTCCAACATTGTTGTTTAGAAGATTAGGATGTCTGTTTATTTACAAACCCTAGGATATAAGGTTTACCTTGCCATTACCAAGGAATCCTATCTTAGTGATAGCAAGCATATAGGGGCCAATGCACAAGCCCTTGAGGCCATTAGAAGCACGCTACCTAAAGATTATCTTATGCATGTTTCTAATCTTGATTCCGCCTTTGCAGTGTGGAACAAGTTGACAACCACCACCACCTCCGAGCTTCAAATGTCAATCCAACAAGAAGAGGAATCTAGTGGAGAATCCGAGTCTCAATGCCACATGGTCCAAGGGAATGACTCCCTTGAGGTACAATCGGAATCTCAACTAGATAATGATGATGCTAGTTCTTCATATAATGATTTTGTTGATCCCCATGCTTTGAATGAAGAACTATCTATAGTTTGTGAAAAATTGATTGAAAAATATAATGTTTTGAAAAAGAAAAGTCTAGACCTTAACAATGAAAATAAAAATTTGATTTCTAGACTTGACATTGTTTTGCAAGAGAAAGAGGAGATTTCTAATGAAAGGGATTCATTGAGATCTCAACTTGATCTTGCACTAAAAGAAAATAAAGTTTTAAAATCTAAAAATGATTGTGAAACTCTTTTGAAGAATAATGATGTTTTGTCTTCAAAAGTTGAATTTGTTTTAAGAGAAAATGATTCTTTAAAAAGAGAAATTGATTTTATTACAAAAGAATTAGAAATTTGTTTAAATAAAAATAAATCTTTGAAAAATGATATTGTTTCTCATGTTTGCCATGCTAGGGTAGTTTCACCTAGATCACCCCTTGCATGCTCCACTTCTTCTTTGATTAAAAATGATATAAATGTTTTAAAGAAGAGTGTTGATTGTTTGGGCTCCACTTTGAGCCAATGTGTAGTGGGTCATACACGTTTGGAAACTTTGTTTCGAAAGAAACAAGCTCCATCTATTCATGCACACCCTCCACGGCATACACATGCTCCTCACGGTCACCACCATCACATGTATGCTCATGTGTACACTTGTACACATTGTGGACGTAAGGGCCACCCTGCTAAATTTTGTTATGATAGAATACATGTTTCAAATTTAGCAAATAAATTTGTTTGGGTTAGAGAAGGTACTAACCCCCATGGACCCAATAAGATATGGATACCAAAGACCACCCCTAGTGTTTATGATGTAGGTGTGGGCTCTCACATGACGTGAGAGTAGCGGCACCTTGGAGTGGATGCGTTTCGAGCCTAAAGATTATCATTTGGATGCATCACTTTCAAGGGAAGGTTTGGTGGGAAGACCACTATGTTTTGGAGATAAGAAAAGTTGCCTTCTAGGTTTTGGTAACGATTCCTAACTCCTAATCATTGTTTACATGCTTTTCATATTCATTATTTATAGCATGTTTTATTGTTTAATGAATATTATGATAATGCCATGCTTATTAGATCCTTGACATGCATATATAGCCCTTTTTGAGACACCCATGTTTAATATGGACCAATATTTTTGTGTTCTCACCATTTGTTTAGCTATCATGTTTATCATAGCTCTAATAACATGTGGATTTACATAATAATCACGTTTATATTTATCATGTTGATTTTTATCTTGTTTGATGCTTCATGCTTTGAATATATGTTTAAATGTTAGTTTTCATTAGGACTAGATATATATTTGTGCATATAGTGGGCCACAAATAAATCTATATATGTTTGAGCTTGAATGCTTATTTGTTCCCATTAGATGTGCTAGTATAGTCTAGTTTTGATGATCCATGCATTTTAAACTTGTATTCCCATTCTTGAATTTGTTTTATATTTATATGTTTAACTTCATGTATATGTCCATTTTATCCAAATTATTGTTTATACATATACATCCTTTTGAGCCACGTGCCTTCATGTATATATCTTTGTGGACTCGTTGTGTTTGGATATGTATGTATACTTTATTTTGTATAGGACATACATATACCTTGAAGATTAAATAGTTTTGATGATTTTCATGTTTTCGTGTTTTAAGGAATATTGAGCTTAATTGCCAATTTTCATGATTATATGTTTCACATAACACTTGCTCACTCACCCCTTTTATAATGTTTCTCATGATTGTGTTTTCATGAGTATGTTTGAGCTTAATGGATTTTGAGTGTTTTAGTGTCATGTGGATTTTTATTTCATGAAAAATAATTTTGTTTTCTTCCTTACTTGAAGGATTTCGTACTAGTTTACAAATTTTCCTTTTAACTAGTTGCGATATTCTTCATTTTGGTAGAAGTTTTCAAACACACTTTATTTTTCAAATCTATTTTTTGAAAACCCCTACCATCTATGGGTGGTTGGATGGGAGACCATGCCTCATGTATGCTTTATATTGAAAATCATTTTAAACTTGAACATGGTTGGGTGGTAGTTACATGATGTATACACTTGATCATTATTGTTGTTTCAATTGGTATCATTGAAATTATTTCAATTGGTATCAATTTTGATCTTTCTTGTATACTCATATATGTTTGTATGTATGTATGCTTTTCAATTCCAATAGTGTCAATTTCGATTGGTATCTAATTTTCATACATACATATATATATATATATATATTTTGTTTATGCTAAGCTTGAGCTTCAACTTTGTTTCAATTGATTAAATTTTCAATTGGTATCTTATTTCAAGCCTATGCATTGTTTTTGTTGGTATTTCATAAAGGGGGAGAAAATTCGATTTTCATGTTTACAATTGGTATTTGTATTTCCACTCCCTTGCTTTATGATAGAAAATAAAAATTTTAAATTGATATCATATACTTAAAAAGAAAAATACTCTCTTTTGATATCAAGATGTTTATTTGAATGTTTTAAAATTGGTATCTCAAAATTTTGTTTAATAAAAAAATAAAAATACAAAAGTTTTGATTTGTATTGCCTATATGCAAGGAGAGTTTAACATCTCTTCTACATATAGATTCATGTTGAGTGTATCTTGTATTGAAGAGCTTGACAATCTCTTCTTTATGTGGCACACGTGTGTAAGGGGAGCTTCACATCTCCTCTTATGCATTACATAGTGTACGTTATGTGAATTAGGGCTTGTCATCCCTCCTTTATGTAATGTATCTATATAGGGAAGCTTCACATCTTCCTCTTCATGAATGTATATCGCATATACCATTTATTTATTGATCTATATTTACTTTCAATTGGTATCAAGATGCTACTTTGACATATTTTCAATTGATATCTTAATTGATTGTCACCCCTATTTGGTTTTGTTTTGTTTTAGACAAAAAAGGGAGAGAACATTGTCTTTATTTACCCCTAATTGATGATTGTTTCTTTGTATTAAAAAGGGGGAGAAGATTTTGTTTTGTTTTGGCCTTTACCCCTTTGTTGATGATTGACAAAAAGGGGGAGAAAGATTTTGGTTTATATATGCATGTTTATGTTTTGCATATATTAAGTTTAATTTAGTTTAATTTTAATTGGTATCTAGAGCATGTTTTGTTTTTGAACATTTCATTGGGTATCTAGAGCCTTTTTATTGTTTATACATATCTATGCATGTTTCATGTTTCATATTCATTGCATATTTATGTTTATTTGTTTTATGCATGAGTTAAGGGGGAGCTTCAAAGAAGTTTAACTTTAATCCATGCATATATAACTCCATGAGTTTTGTCATCATCAAAAAAGGGGAGATTGTTGGCCCGGAGGCCTTCCTCTCTAGTTTTGATGATGATTAACTCATGTAGTTATGTTTACTAATAATCTTGTGATTTTAGTTTCAGATCATGTAACAAGATATTAGTTGGTGATTGCTTCAAAAAGAGGAGTTTGGAAGCTTTCACATGGTGATTCCAGTGCCGAACATCAAGATCATACCTTTACACTCGGTGGATCACGGTTTGGGATCGAGTCAACTTGAAGATGAAGATCGTCAAGAAGACTTAGGTATCCTAATTTAGTGTGTTTTAGATCCATTTGTAAAGATAAGAATAGTTGATATGCTCAAGTGCACAACACACACGTTTTATGATTTTTCGGTTTTTAGTTTAACCGATATTTGTTTTCATGAATAGATTGATCAAAACAAGTTTAATTGATTTATGTATAGTAGATGTATTCTTTCTATACATGCATGCTTAACTTTTAAACAAACTTATTTTGACTTTCCTATTCATGTGTTGAAAAATCCAAGTTTGATAAAATACAAGTTTTAGTTTTTGGTAAAAATGTTAAAACACAAAAATGGTTTCATATGCTTGATATTTGAGTTAAAATGTTTATCACATGTTTATATATCAATGCAAAATGTTAAAACTATTTTTGGGTATTTTTACAAAGACTTAAAGGATTTTTAGAAATATGTTTTTCTGACCCAGAATTGGCTGACAGGCCAGGTCGGCCGACCGCACGGTCGACCGAACCAAGGGCCGGTCGACCCAGCGGTCGACCGACGTGCACAGCCTTGTGCACGTCTGGCAGCACAATGGGCCGGCCGACCGACCGGTCGACCGGACCAGAGAGCTTTGCTCTCTGTATCTGGGCGGTCGACCGAGCGGTCGACCGGAGCAGAGAAGTCTGCTCTCTGTATCTGGGCGGTCGGCCGTGCGGTCGACCGGATGCCCCAACGGTCAAATTTCTGACCGTTGGCGGTCGACCGGGCCGGTCGACCGCAAGCCTGTCAGGCTACCAGATTAGCCTAACGGCTAGTTTTCTGTTTGGGTTATAAATACCCCATTTCTTGGTGTTTTTAACTGAGTTTTTATTAGCTAAAATTTCTCTCTATTCTTGGTGTTTAAAAGAAGTTTTCAAAATACTTTTTGTGCTCAAAAGATTCATTTGTTTGTTTTAAAGTGTATTGTTTATTTCAAAGAAATTAGGTTTTTGAAAATTTGTCTTGAACTAAAATTTTATATTCATTTGGTATTTTTCCCAAGAGTTTTTCTTTGATCAAAACACTTTGTTTTTCCACACTTGAGCCTTATCTTCTATCCTATTCTATTAGGATCTTGTTTAGTGGAAAAGAGGAAAGAGAGATTGTTTGTGGTTGAAAGAAACCACTTGTTGTAAACACCCTTGCCTTTGTTGTATCCCTCTTTGGTAGAGGTTGATCGGGTGATTGGTTTGCTCCCTCTTGTGAGAGGTGGAGTTTGGTTTGTAAACCCTCTTCGGTAGAGGTGTTGGTTGTTGTTTGGCTACGGGCCTACCCCTCGGTTGTGAGGCGGTGTTTGAGAGAGGAGTTCGGTACTCCCTTGTTGTAAAAATCCTTCTCGGTGAAGGTTCCCTCGGTGGGAGTCCTCGGTGGACAAGATAGTGGATTAGAAATCCTTCTCGGTGAAGGCGGGGATGTAGAGCTAGGGGCTCGAACCTCGAAACATATCTTGTTGTTAGCGTTTGATCCATTGTCTCTCTAACCCTCTCTCTCTTTATTTTGTGCATTGCATTATCATATTGCCATATCATTCATATTGCTTGTGTTGCCTTGCATCGTTCATATTGCTATATCTCTTATATGCTTGGATTGCTTGTGTGTGCCTCACTTGTACTTAACCATAAGAGCTTCATATAGCACCTCAACCCATATCTAGGGGAATCAAGAGGAGTTAGTCCAGAGCCCTTCACGGGGAATTCGGCTACACTTATGTGTTGTACTAAGTGTGTTGCAAATTTGTTTTAAGCTTCCGCATTTAGCGCATTTAGTTTCTAGATTAGCATTATCACCTATTCACCCCCCTCTAGGTGATTTACAATTGGTATCAGCGCCTACGCTCCTGATACTTAGGCTTAACATCCTAGGAGTGAGATCCTTGTTTTGCTAATCTATCATTTGCATTTTGCTTGTTTGCACACATATAGTTTACATCCATGGACTTCATGACCCCACCTATGTTTGACCCTTCTAACATTGTTGTTTAGAAGATTAGGATGTCTGTTTATTTACAAACCCTAGGATATAAGGTTTACCTTGCCATTACCAAGGAATCCTATCTTAGTGATAGCAAGCATATAGGGGCCAATGCACAAGCCCTTGAGGCCATTAGAAGCACGCTACCTAAAGATTATCTTATGCATGTTTCTAATCTTGATTCCGCCTTTGCAGTGTGGAACAAGTTGACAACCACCACCACCTCCGAGCTTCAAATGTCAATCCAACAAGAAGAGGAATCTAGTGGAGAATCCGAGTCTCAATGCCACATGGTCCAAGGGAATGACTCCCTTGAGGTACAATCGAAATCTCAACTAGATAATGATGATGCTAGTTCTTCATATAATGATTTTGTTGATCCCCATGCTTTGAATGAAGAACTATCTATAGTTTGTGAAAAATTGATTGAAAAATATAATGTTTTGAAAAAGAAAAGTCTAGGCCTTAACAATGAAAATAAAAATTTGATTTCTAGACTTGACATTGTTTTGCAAGAGAAAGAGAAGATTTCTAATGAAAGGGATTCATTGAGATCTCAACTTGATCTTGCACTAAAAGAAAATAAAGTTTTAAAATCTAAAAATGATTGTGAAACCCTTTTGAAGAATAATGATATTTTGTCTTCAAAAGTTGAATTTGTTTTAAGAGAAAATGATTCTTTAAAAAGAGAAATTGATTTTATTACAAAAGAATTAGAAATTTGTTTAAATAAAAATAAATCTTTGAAAAATGATATTGTTTCTCATGTTTGCCATGCTAGGGTAGTTTCACCTAGATCACCCCTTGCATGCTCCACTTCTTCTTTGATTAAAAATGATATAAATGTTTTAAAGAAGAGTGTTGATTGTTTGGGCTCCACTTTGAGCCAATGTGTAGTGGGTCATACACGTTTGGAAACTTTGTTTCGAAAGAAACAAGCTCCATCTATTCATGCACACCCTCCACGGCATACACATGCTCCTCACGGTCACCACCATCACATGTATGCTCATGTGTACACTTGTACACATTGTGGACGTAAGGGCCACCCTGCTAAATTTTGTTATGATAGAATACATGTTTCAAATTTAGCAAATAAATTTGTTTGGGTTAGAGAAGGTACTAACCCCCATGGACCCAATAAGATATGGGTACCAAAGACCACCCCTAGTGTTTATGATGTAGGTGTGGGCTCTCACATGACGTGAGAGTAGCGGCACCTTGGAGTGGATGCGTTTCGAGCCTAAAGATTATCATTTGGATGCATCACTTTCAAGGGAAGGTTTGGTGGGAAGACCACTATGTTTTGGAGATAAGAAAAGTTGCCTTCTAGGTTTTGGTAACGATTCCTAACTCCTAATCATTGTTTACATGCTTTTCATGTTCATTATTTATAGCATGTTTTATTGTTTAATGAATATTATGATAATGCCATGCTTATTAGATCCTTGACATGCATATATAGCCCTTTTTGAGACACCCATGTTTAATATGGACCAATATTTTTGTGTTCTCACCATTTGTTTAGCTATCATGTTTATCATAGCTCTAATAACATGTGGATTTACATAATAATCACGTTTATATTTATCATGTTGATTTTTATCTTGTTTGATGCTTCATGCTTTGAATATATGTTTAAATGTTAGTTTTCATTAAGACTAGATATATATTTGTGCATATAGTGGGCCACAAATAAATCTATATATGTTTGAGCTTGAATGCTTATTTGTTCCCATTAGATGTGCTAGTATAGTCTAGTTTTGATGATCCATGCATTTTAAACTTGTATTCCCATTCTTAAATTTGTTTTATGTTTATATGTTTAACTTCATGTATATGTCCATTTTATCCAAATTATTGTTTATACATATACATCCTTTTGAGCCACGTGCCTTCATGTATATATCTTTGTGGACTCGTTGTGTTTGGATATGTATGTATACTTTATTTTGTATAGGACATACATATACCTTGAAGATTAAATAGTTTTGATGATTTTCATGTTTTCGTGTTTTAAGGAATATTGAGCTTAATTGCCAATTTTCATGATTATATGTTTCACATAACACTTGCTCACTCACCCCTTTTATAATGTTTCTCATGATTGTGTTTTCATGAGTATGTTTGAGCTTAATGGATTTTGAGTGTTTTAGTGTCATGTGGATTTCTTATTTCATGAAAAATAATTTTGTTTTCTTCCTTACTTGAAGGATTTCGTACTAGTTTACAAATTTTCCTTTTAACTAGTTGCGATATTCTTCATTTTGGTAGAAGTTTTCAAACACACTTTATTTTTTAAATCTATTTTTTGAAAACCCCTACCATCTATGGGTGGTTGGATGGGAGACCATGCCTCATGTATGCTTTATATTGAAAATCATTTTAAACTTGAACATGGTTGGGTGGTAGTTATATGATGTATACACTTGATCATTATTGTTGTTTCAATTGATATCATTGAAATTATTTCAATTGGTATCAATTTTGATCTTTCTTGTATACTCATATATGTTTGTATGTATGTATGCTTTTCAATTCCAATAGTGTCAATTTCGATTGGTATCTAATTTTCATACATACATATATATATATTTTTGTTTATGCTAAGCTTGAGCTTCAACTTTGTTTCATTTGATTAAATTTTCAATTGGTATCTTATTTCAAGCCTATGCATTGTTTTTGTTGGTATTTCATAAAGGGGGAGAAAATTCGATTTTCATGTTTACAATTGGTATTTGTATTTCCACTCCCTTACTTTATGATAGAAAATAAAAATTTTAAATTGATATCATATACTTAAAAAGAAAAATACTCTCTTTTGATATCAAGATGTTTATTTGAATGTTTTAAAATTGGTATCTCAAAATTTTGTTTAATAAAAAATAAAAATACAAAAGTTTTGATTTGTATTGCCTATATGCAAGGAGAGTTTAACATCTCTTCTACATATAGATTCATGTTGAGTGTATCTTGTATTGAAGAGCTTGACAATCTCTTCTTTATGTGGTACACGTGTGTAAGGGGAGCTTCACATCTCCTCTTATGCATTACATAGTGTACGTTATGTGAATTAGGGCTTGTCATCCCTCCTTTATGTAATGTATCTATATAGGGAAGCTTCACATCTTTCTCTTCATGAATGTATATTGCATATACCATTTATTTATTGATCTATGTTTACTTTCAATTGGTATCAAGATGCTACTTTGACATATTTTCAATTGATATCTTAATTGATTGTC
The DNA here is from genome assembly GCA_038442645.1 of Agave tequilana. Lineage (NCBI taxonomy): Eukaryota > Viridiplantae > Streptophyta > Magnoliopsida > Asparagales > Asparagaceae > Agave > Agave tequilana. Next base: position 40,676 of record JAVJIF010011109.1, on the reverse strand, counting down.
ACCCCTATTTGGTTTTGTTTTCGTTTTAGACAAAAAGGGGGAGAACATTGTCTTTATTTACCCCTAATTGATGATTGTTTCTTTGTATTAAAAGGGGGAGAAGATTTTGTTTTGTTTTGGCCTTTACCCCTTTGTTGATGATTGACAAAAAGGGGGAGAAAGATTTTGGTTTATATATGCATGCTTATGTTTTGCATATATTAAGTTTAATTTAGTTTAATTTTAATTGGTATCTAGAGCATGTTTTGTTTTTTAACATTTCATTGGGTATCTAGAGCCTTTTTTATTGTTTATACATATCTATGCATGTTTCATGTTTCATATTCATTGCATATTTATGTTTATTTGTTTTATGCATGAGTTAAGGGGGAGCTTCAAAGAAGTTTAACTTTAATTCATGCATATATAACTCCATGAGTTTTGTCATCATCAAAAAGGGGGAGATTGTTGGCCCGGAGGCATTCCTCTCTAGTTTTGATGATGATTAACTCATGTAGTTATGTTTACTAATAATCTTGTGATTTTAGTTTCAGATCATGTAACAAGATATTAGTTGGTGATTGCTTCAAAAAGAGGAGTTTGGAAGCTTTCACATGGTGATTCCAGTGCCGAACATCAAGATCATACCTTTGCACTCGGTGGATCACGGTTTAGGATCGAGTCAACTTGAAGATGAAGATCGTCAAGAAGACTTAGGTATCCTAATTTAGTGTGTTTTAGATCCATTTGTAAAGATAAGAATAGTTGATATGCTCAAGTGCACAACACACACGTTTTATGGTTTTTCGGTTTTTAGTTTAACCGATATTTGTTTTCATGAATAGATTGATCAAAACAAGTTTAATTGGTTTATGTATAGTAGATGTATTCTTTCTATACATGCATGCTTAACTTTTAAACAAACTTATTTTGACTTTCCTATTCATGTGTTGAAAAATCCAAGTTTGATAAAATACAAGTTTTGATTTTTGGTAAAAATGTTAAACCACAAAAATGGTTTCATATGCTTGATATTTGAGTTAAAATGTTTATCACATGTTTATATATCAATGCAAAATGTTAAAACTATTTTTGGGCATTTTTACAAAGACTTAAAGGATTTTTAGAAATATGTTTTTCTGACCCAGAATTGGCTGACAGGCCAGGTCGGCCGACCGCACGGTCGACCGAACCAAGGGCCGGTCGACCCAGCGGTCGACCGACATGCACAGCCTTGTGAACGTCTGGCAGCACAATGGGCCGGCCGACCGACCGGTCGACCGGACCAGAGAGCTTTGCTCTCTGTATCTGGGCGGTCGACCGAGCGGTCGACCGGAGCAGAGAAGTCTGCTCTCTGTATCTGGGCGGTCGGCCGTGCGGTCGACCGGATGCCCCAACGGTCATATTTCTGACCGTTGGCGGTCGACCGGGTCGGTCGACCGCAAGCCTGTCAGGCTGTCAGATCAGCCTAACGGCTAGTTTTCTGTTTGGGCTATAATACCCCATTACTTGGTGTTTTTAACTAAGTTTTTATGAGCTAAAATTTCTCTCTATTCTTGGTGTTTAAAAGAAGTTTTCAAAATAGTTTTTGTGCTCAAAAGATTCATTTGTTTGTTTTAAAGTGTTTTGTTTATTTCAAAGAAATTAGGTTTTTGAGAATTTGTCTTGAACTAAAATTCTATATTCATTTGGTATTTTTCCCAAGAGTTTTTCTTTGATCAAAACACTTTGTTTTTCCACACTTGAGCCTTATCTTCTATCCTATTCTATTAGGATCTTGTTTTGTGAAAAAGAGGAAAGAGAGATTGTTTGTGGTTGAAAGAAACCACTTGTTGTAAACACCCTTGCCTTTGTTGTATCCCTCTTTGGTAGAGGTTGATCGGGTGATTGGTTTGCTCCCTCTTGTGAGAGGTGGAGTTTGGTTTGTAAACCCTCTTCGGTAGAGGTGTTGGTTGTTGTTTAGCTACGGGCCTAGCCCTCGGTTGTGAGGCGGTGTTTGAGAGAGGAGTTTGGTACTCCCTTGTTGTAAAAATCCTTCTCGGTGAAGGTTCCCTCGGTGGGAGTCCTCGGTGGACAAGATAGTGGATTAGAAATCCTTCTCGGTGAAGGCGGGGATGTAGAGCTAGGGGCTCGAACCTCGAAACATATCTTGTTGTTAGCGTTTGATCCATTGTCTCTCTAACCCTCTCTCTCTTTATTTTGTGCATTGCATTATTCATATTGCCATATCATTCATATTGCTTGTGTTGCCTTGCATCGTTCATATTGCTATATCTTTTATATGCTTGGATTGCTTGTGTGTGCCTCACTTGTACTTAACCACAAGAGCTTCATATAGCACCTCAACCCATATCTAGGGGAATCAAGAGGAGTTAGTCCAGAGCCCTTCACGGGGAATTCGGCTACACTTGTGTGTTGTACTAAGTGTGTTGCAAATTTGTTTTAAGCTTCCGCATTTAGCGCATTTAGTTTCTAGATTAGCATTATCACCTATTCACCCCCCTCTAGGTGATTTACAAATAACCCCAAGGATATTGGCAAGTTTCCCAACCTCATTAAATCTTATGTTCTCTGTTTGGTTTGTGTTTGTGCTATAATTGTGTTTGGTGATTGACTTGGCGTTGTTATTCTGCTCTTGGTGATTTGCAGTTGGATTCCTCCAGATGGCATAACAACTGGTATCAGAGCTTCTCAGGTTCAGCTAGGATCATGTGTCGATCCCAAAGCATCACAGCCTATTCGGCGGAGATCTTGTGTTGATCTCAGAGCGGCATTCGTCTGTTGGTAGAATCGTGTATCGACCTCAGAACAATGTTGGTCATGTTCATTCAGATCAGTTTGGGTGGAGTAGATTATTTGAAAACTCATCTAGGATTTCACTTTGAGGTAAATATTTGGTTTTTATCTAGTTTGGATCTACCCTTTCGTTAGTTTTCTGAAGGAGATGGCCGAGGTTAATCAGTCCACAATGAAAATTGTGAACATCCACTAGTCGAAGATTAATGTGGGGATATTCGATGGCACGAACATCTTCGGTATGCGGAGATGTGATTAGTCTCTAAAATTATATATTTTATACACATCTTCACATTTATTCAATATTAAATTTTGTTAATAACATCTCTCTTGTATGTTCATTGGTCCATGGTGTGGAATGAAGAAGAAGCCCAAAAATCTCACTTATTTGATGATTTAAAGCATATAAGTATAGCCATTGATATTGGAAGGAGGATCTGTCAAAATCAGGTGCACATATCCAAAAACCAGCAGCATATACCAACAAGAGGACAAACCGACAACGCGTGGCAAAAGGCGCCACGTGCGCGGCGTCAGTACGGCCATGGAAACGTGGCCCTGGCCACGTTTCCACTTCCGTACCATGGAGCCGCACGTCGAGATTCGACGTACGGCCCCGTGACACCCCCTGGTGCCCCCTTTGGCCTATAAATATCCTGAGATTTTCAGAGAGAAGAGGAGAGTTTTAGGGTTGTTTCTTTTCCATGTATATAGTTTTTAGGGTAATTTAGGTTAGTTGATCTTCTTCTTCCTCTTTTGTATTTTCCATTTCTTATAGATCATGTAATAGGGAAGATACTAGTACATAGGATGAAAACAAGAGTGCTTGTAATAGAGGGTGACACTCTATGAAAGGTTTTCTTTTTATCTCTACTTATTTTCTTCTCTCTAACTCCTTTTACATGCTTAGCTAATTTTCTCTCATGGCAACTAACTACTAACCACTAACTTGCTTACTCCTTACTTGATAATCCTCATAAATCTAATAGCCTCTACTTGGCCTTGCTCTTCCAAGAGCCATTGATGGCTCATGATGATGGATTCTATCACTCTAATATCCTAACTCTCTAACAAGCTAACATTACTTTATTCCATACTTGCTCTTATTTAGTTTTGATGGTTTAAATGTAGCTTGTACTTATTTGTTGAGTTTGAATGTGATGAGTTATCTTAAGAGTCATACTTTAAAATGCTCTTGAACTAAGAACTAGTGATGGGTAAGGATACAGTAAGGCAACTATCACTAAGAGGCTAGCATAGTTAATGGAGCCATTAGTAGTTATTAGCCATGAATTTTCTTTTCCTTTTACTTTATTTTAGAAATAATTTCAAAAATCACAAATATCTTCTCTTTAATGTTTCTATCTTTATTTCTGCCGTACACTTCTCTTTTCATTCTTTATTTTCTTTTCTTTCATTTTTTTGAAACATAAAAAAATTGTTAACACACACGTGAACATACGGTAAAGCTTTTATCACTTTTCGTCCCTGTGGATTCGACCCATTTAGCCTCTATGCTATAACAGAAGTATTGAGGAAGCCAAAGCAGACACTCTTAAATTCTAATTTCATAACAACACTTTTCGTGCATGATTTTTCCCCGATCAAATTTTGGCACCGTTGCCTGGGATGGGAACGGTTTGATTTCACGTTTTTGTTAGCTTTTCTTTTTTGTTTTTTGTATGCAGGCTAAATTTTTAGCATTGTAGAAGTTCACCCTTACTTTTGTGTGATTGGGTAAATTCTTGTATATTGCTATATGTTGCTGCTAGTTTCTGTTTATATTACCTGTGCACTGTAATAATTTTAAGAACTAAAATATGAAAATTGGATGCTTTAAAATAGTTTAGACATTTGCATCTAGGCACGTTTCAATTTAAATTTCAATATACTATATTTTGTTCTTTTGTTATTGTGATCTTGACAGAGGTGTACATATTGTATCGTATATAGCTTAGGACAAACATTGAGTGATTTATTCGCTTTTCTATATTCATTCTTATCTATATTGCACACTTACATGAATTAAAAAGTAAGGGCAAATCCTAATACAACATAAGGTGGGGAAGTCATTACCTTCCCTTCGCCCAAAAATCACCTCCTCACTTACACAACCCAAGCCTAAATAAAATTTGCTAGACGTTGGCCCCTAAAGACATTTCGGACTCATTTAAGAGATTGACCTAAGGGAAAGTTGTTAAAATTTGACTCTTATCATATCGGTGTCAAAAGTTGAGGATTGAGAGGCAAAACCTCGATGAACAGTCGTTTGGCATAATTAGACCCGTTGCTCCGGCACGGATACCTCCCACTAATCTTGCCCCTACCTGGATGATTAACTTGTGGTCAGATTCCTACAATATATCCCCTGTGGACAATCTAACCAGTTAGGAGTTAGGTCAACCCTAGTATAGGCTTGTTTTTGAAATTTTTTTTTTCTTTGTTTTTTTGTTTTTTTGTTTGATTTTTCTTTTTTGTGATTATTATGATAAAATGGAATATAACTAAAATTTTTCTAACCAAATGAATCTATTTTTCACTTCGACCTCATTGGACTCGGATAACTCTGACCTGGCTATGTGCAATATGAACCAACCATATAGGCTGAATTGGAATTATTTGACTCAATATGACCCACACCCCCAATCTTATGACCATAATTTTTATCACATTCGCATATTTATTTGGTATAAAATTCTGCTAATAAACACATCTCTTGCATGTTTCTAGGTCCATGGTGTGCAATGAAGAAGAAGACCCTAAATCACCATTTAATGGGTGATTAAAGCCTACAATCTAGCCATTGACTTTGGAGAGCTGATTCGTCAAAATCAGGGGCTCAAAACCAGAAACCGGAAACTGCATCTGACAGGGGACAGACGGGACAGCGCGTGGCCCCTGGCGCCGCGCGCGTGACTCTAGAAGAGCCGCCAAAACGTGGGCTAGGCTGTATTTCTGTGGCCGTACGGGCGCGACCGCTCCCGTACTTTGGGCCAGGGTTTGCCCCCTGGCCCCCCTTCCCCTGGTGCCTATAAATACCCCTTGGGAATTTTTAGACCAAAGATATACAATGTTTTAAGGTAGTTTCATCTCCATTTTGTAGTTTAGGGTAATTTAGGTTAGTGTTCTTCTTCTTCCTCCTTTGTATTTTTCATTTCCTGTAGATCTTGTAATAGGAGAGAGTGGTACATGGTTGGGAAGCAAGAGTGCTTGTAATAGAAGGTGACAATTTATGATAGGTGCTCTCTTAACTTATCTTTATTTTCTTCTCTAACTTCTTTTATATGTTTAGCTAATCTTTTCTCTCATGGCAACTAACTACTAATTACTAACTAGTCTAACTTCTTATTTGATAATCCACATGAATCTAATAGCCTCTACTTGGCCTTGCTCTTGCAAGAGCCATTGATGGCTCATGATGATGGGTTCTAACACTCTAACATTTAACTCCCTAACAAACTAACATTACTTTATTCCATGTTGCTCTTATTGGGTTTTGATGGTTTAAGGGTAGCTTGCACTTGTTGGTTGAATTTGGATGTGAAAGTTGACATATGAGTCATGCTTTGAAACGCTCCTGAATCAAGGACTAGTGATGGCCAATGATACATGCGAGGCAACTATCACTAAGAGGTTAGCATGTTGGTGAAGTCATTAGTAGTTAGTAGCCATGAGTTTTCTTTATCTTTTCACTTTGTTTTAGAAATACTTTCAAAAACCACAATATTTTATCTTCTATGTTCTCACTTCTTCGTGTTTCACCGTACTTCTCTTTTTCATTCTTTGTTCTCTTTTCTTTTTATTCTTTTAAACTTTGAAGAACACATAACATACACGTAAATCAACTGGTAAAGCTTCTATCGCCTTTCGTCCTTGTGGATTCGACTCGTTTTATCCTTTATGCTATAACGGAAGTATCGAGGAAGCCAAAGCACAAACTTTTAACTATTGATTTCAAAACATACACTTTTTGTGCACGGTTTTTCCCCGATCAAATTTTGGCGCAGTTGTCGGGGAGAGGAATGGATTGATTTCACATTTTTGTTAACTTTTCTTCTTTGTTTTTGGTGTGCAGGTTAAAGTTTTAGCGTTGCAGAAGTCCACACTTGCTCTTGTGTGGTTGGGTAAATTCTTGTATATTCTTATACTCTGCTGCAAATTTTTGTTTATATTACTTGTGCACTATAAATAATTTTAAGAACTAAAATATAGAAATTGAATGCTTTAAAACGGTTTAGACATTTGCATCTAGGCACGTGTCAATTTTTATTCCAATATACTGTATTTTATTCTTGTGTTGTTGTGATATTGATAGGAGGTGTACATATAGCATTGCATATAGTATAGGACAAACACGTGGGTGATTTACTCTCTTTATGTGTTCATTCTTATCTATATTGCACACTTGCACGAATTAAACTTAAGGGCAAAATCTAATACAACATAAGGTGGGGAAGTCATTACCCTTCCTTAGCCCAAAAATCACCTCCCCACTCACACAACCCAAGCCTAAATAAAATTTGCTAGACGTTAGCCCCTAGGGATATCTCGAACTCGATTAGGAGATTGACTTAAAGGGAAAGTTGTTAGAAATTGACTCTTGTCAAATTGGTGTCTAAGGTTTAGGATTGAGAGGCGAAACCTTGAAGAACAGTGTTTGGCATAATTATGCTTGTTTCTCCTGTATGGATACCTCTCACTAATCTTGCCCCTATCTGGCAGATTAACTTGTGGTCAGCTTCCAATAATATACCCCCGTGGATAGTCTAACCATTTAGGAGTCGTCTAGGTCTAAGTCAACCCTAGTATAGGCTTGTTTTCTCTTTCTTTTTCTTTATTTGTTTGTTTGTTTATTTGTTTTGTATAAACTGTGATATGGATTTCAACAACAACAATTCTTTCAATCCTAACATGAATCCATATTTCACCCCGACCTCATTTGACTCGGATAACTCTAACCTGACTGTGTATGACATGAACCAATCATATATGCCAAACTTATGACTATAATTTTCAAAAAATTTCAACTCTTCACAGAGTCAATGGAGATTCACCTACCCCGAGTCAAATTTTCAACCATCTTGTCCACAATTTCCACAATATTCATTCCCTAATTTTGATTCCCATACTTCTTTTCCTGAACCATCAATTGAAGAAAAATCATCATTGGAAAGGAGTTTGGAAGAAGTAATAAAGGCCCAAAAATAATTTGAAAACATGATGGCCTCATCATGTCCACAAAATTTGCAAAATAGTTCTTTTCAGAACCAGTCAAAGAAAAGTCATTGTGGAAAAAAATTATAGAATTTGTACAAGAGCCGAGCGAATAATACAAAATATGAATAAGTTCCCATGTCCATCAGATATTTATATGACTCAAGAATCTTGTCATTTTGGAAATCCAGCTTCAATTCATCATACCAACCTGAACTTGACCAACATTAACCTCTTGATAATTTGGCAGGTTTTCTATTTCCTGCAATTGAACTTGAAGATGAATGTGAACCTAAGCTTCAATTTAGCGATTCGAATTCAATCCTTGAATCAATATCGACTCCTGTAGTGTTACCTGAACTAAGTAATGTTCTTGAGCCAGTTTTGATTCTCATACTTCCTGAACTTGAATCAATCATTTCACCTATTCACATTCCTTCCATGGACGAAACTCAAGATTTAATTTCATTACATCTATTTAAACTTGCCCAAAATTTTGAGAACCACCTTGACATTTTGACAAGTTATCCTTTTTCCAAAATTGAACTTGAGCTTGAAAGTGATCCTGAACCTCAAATTGGTAATTCCATTTCGCTTTTTGATTCAATAATGACTCTGGTATCTTTACCAGATTTTTTCTCTATTCCCGAGTCAACATTGAATCCTGTCCCAGTACACTGTGAAATTGAATCACCAATATCTTCTGATCACACTTCATTAATGGAAAAAGTATGTGAATATCAATTCTTTGGTTTGGACCCTATTTTTGAACCAATTTTGACTCTCATTGTTGACTCTCGACTTGATCTGAGTCAAGTTCCCGAGTCGGTATCGGTTTTTACTCCTGTTCCATTTGAGTCCAAATCAATCATTTTCAAAATTACACTTCATTGTTGGACAAGAATGTTGAAGAAATGACTCAGTAATTATTTTTCAGAATTGGAAATTAGATAGGGATAATTTTTTCAATAAAATCATTCATTCAATCATTCTTTTACTGGGTCGTATTAGAGAGGTTATTGGTGGGTTTCTACAAGATCTACGATATTTTAATTGGGTAGCAACGCTTGGCCCAGTTAGACCACCGCAGGAATCACCACCATGAGGTAATTTTTCTTCCCTCTCCAGTTGTTTCATGTGTATACACATTCGCGATGCATTGTGGACAATGCATGAGATAAGTGTGGGGGAGGGTTTACTAACATTGGTAGTTTTAAATTTTCTTTCTTTTATACTTCTTTTTAGGAACTTTTAAAAATTTTCTTTTGCATAAAAAACTCTTTTCTTTTCTTTTTATAAAACTTTTTGAAATAAGAGAAATAATTTTGATTTATTTTTAAGAAAATTGAGATTATCTTAGGAATTAGGAAGACCTAAAATTATGAAATTTTTAACTGAGCAAAAATAATAGAGCTTGTTTAAATTTTAGGATAAGGAAGTAAGATTGGAAAGATAAATTGATCTTAAATTTTTTGCCTTAGATTTACGCACTTCACACTTACACAATTTTTGGGATTGAAATAAAGACTAAAAATGACATAAAAAATTATTTAAAATATATATATTGTGATAAAAAATCACTTATTGAAGTTGGGTAATTATGTCTCAGAAAGCATGATTATTCACACCTAAAATGGTGGACAAAAGTAAAATAATCTCCTTTAGTTTGTGGCCTTGTTTACTCGAGTCCTTAAGTCCGAGGGATGTTTTCTCATCTGGTGCCCAAGATCATCGGGTTTGGGAGTCACCGGCTAAAAGCTCACTACCCGGGTAAATAAGAAAGCCTAAGAAAACTAAGGGAAGAAAAATATATATATAATAATATAAATAAATGGCATGAAAGTTAGAGTCATATCCCAAAAACCTTCACTGTTCACAAAATGCATATTTTTCTAAGAGTTTTATGAAAGATCAAAGAATCAATTCAATTTTAAATTCTTACATTTAATTTATAACAAGATTTTGCATTTCGACTTAGTTTAAGAAAGAACAATTTCTGGTTAACCTTATGACATTGGATCACTTATATTTTCACAAAAATACTTCAACACTTTTCTCTATTTCAAAATGTATTTTCAAAATACTAATATTTGATTTCTTTTTTATGAATTTTGTAGGTGCAATCCGCTGAAAACCCTCAGGAGACAAAACTCCTCCTTTAGGGGAAACCTAGAGGTTTAACGGCTTATTACACATGCTCAGTGCAATCGCGTCACCTGTGAAAGTAGTATAATAATTTTCTTAATTTTTTGTTTTTCTCGGGACGAGCAAAAGATAAGTATGGGGGTGTGATTAGTCTCTAAAACTGCATATTTCATACCACATCTTAACATTTATTTCATATTAAATTCTGCTAATAAACACCTCTCTTGTATGTTTCTAGGTCCATAGTGTGCAATAAAGAAAAAGACCCTAAATCACAATTTAATTGGTGATTAAAGGCCTATAATCTAGCCATTGACTTTGGATAGCTGATTCATCAAAACCAGGGCCCAAAATCAAAAACCGGGAACTGCATCTGACAGGGGACAGACGGGACAGCACGCAACCCCTGGTGCCGCGCGCGCGGCTCTGGAAGAGCCGCGGAAACGCGGCCATACGAACGCGACCGCGCCCATACTTTGGGCCAGGGTTTACCCCCTGCCGCCCCTTTCCCCTGGTGCCTATAAATACCCCTTGGGGTTTTCTAGAGCAAAGATATGCAATGGTTTAGGGTAGTTTCATCTCCATTTTATAGTTTCAGGTAGTTTAGGTTAGTGTTCTTCTTCTTCCTCCTTTGTATTTTTCATTTCTTATAGATCTTGTAATAGAAGAGAGAGTGGTACATGGTTGAAAAGTAAGAGTGCTTGTAATAAAAGATGACAATCTATGAAAGGTGCTCTCTTAACTTATCTTTATTTTCTTCTCTAACTCCTTTTACATATTTAGCTAATCTTTTCTCTCATGGCAACAAACTACTAACCACTAACTAGTCTAACTTCTCATTTGATAATCCACATGAATCTAATAGCCTCTACTTGGTCTTGCTCTTGCAAGAGCCATTGATGGCTCATGATAATGGGTTCTAACACTCTAACATCTAACTCCCTAACAAGCTAACATTACTTTATTCCAGCTTGCTCTTATTGAGTCTTGATGGTTTAAGGGTAGCTTACACTTGTTGGTTGAATTTGGATATGAAAGTTGACATATGGGTCATGCTTTGAAATGCTCTTAAACCAAGGAATAGTGATGGCCAATGATACATATGAGATAATTATCACTAAGAGGTTAGCATATTGGTGGAGCCATTAGTATTTAGTAGCCATGAGTTTTCTTTATCTTTTCACTTTATTTTTAAAATACTTTCAAAAACCACAAACATTTTATTTTCTATGTTTCCACTTCTTCGTGTTTCACCGTACTTCTCTTTTCCATTATTTGTTCTCTTTTCTTTTCACTCTTTTAAACTTTGAAGAACACTTAACTACACATGAATCAACCGGTAAAGCTTCTATCGCCTCCTGTCCTTTTGGATTCGACTCGTTTTAGTCTCTATGCTATAAAGGAAGTATCGAGGAAGCCAAAGTGATTGAGATTTTGATAATTGAAATAGAGTTCAGATTTCTTAGTCTCAATGCGAATCCGCTGTAGCTAGGGCTCAAGCGGGTCGTGATCCTCAGGGAAGGATGCGATGAAAGCTTTTCGACTCGATTCCTCTGTATGCTTCAAGTAAGAAAAGAGAGATTAGATCTGAGATAAAAAGATGATATTAAAGACGTGGTTTTGCTGATCTTCTACCACAACCCTATTGCAAGTTAAGGAGCTAGATCTTCATCTTAAGATATAGGTGATTCACCTTAGGTCATTACAAATAATTCAAGTAAGAAAAATCAATACTAGACTCTAGCAAAGTTACATTATTTAAAAGCCAAACTATGGTTCATCCTAACATCTGAAAATCACCTAGAGGGGGGGTGAATAGGTGATAATGCTAATCAAAGGGCAATTTAAAAATTTAAAGCTACAACAATCACAATCAAGAATCACAAGATGAATGCAAGCAAGTAAGTATGATGAGCAAGTAATAAGTGCAAGTAAAGTAGAGTAAGAATTGCAAGAATGTAAACCAATCGCAAACACAAGGATATGTTATCGAGGTTCGAGCACCCAGCTCTACTCCCCGCCTTCTCCAGAAGGATTCCGACCACTTCCACTATCACAAAGATCTCAAATACAATGGAGTACCCAACTCCTACAATCTCAAGAACAAGTAATTTCCTTGGTAGTCAAAAGACCACAAACTCTCTCTTTCAAATATCTCTTCCCTTACAAAGGTCCTTAGAGAATATTGAGCAGGAATGAAGCTCTTGTGTGTAAGGAGAAAAGAGAATTAAATCAGAGAGTATTTGAAAAACCCTTCAGAAAATCAGTGAGAAATTCAGCACAAAAACCAAGAAACAAGTCTCTTTTGAAAGCCTTAAACTTTTGAATTTTCTAGTAATAATTGTTGTAACCAATTTCTCCCAAACACCCCTATTTATAGGAGAGGGCTAGGGTTTAGGGATAAAACATAATTACTGATGTTTAGGAGGTAATTAGATCAAAATATATCCTTAAACGAATTTTTAAACACAAAAGACAAAAATAAACAGCTCTTAAAAATCTGCCCGTTACTGTTCAAACGGTCAGATCGGTCGACTGGGCCGGTCGACCGGTAGATCAAAAATTTAACCGTTATAGGCCAGCGGTCGACCGACCCGGTCGACTGAAACAACCTGTGAGCAAAAAAAAAATATCTCGGTCGACCGCCCCGGTCGACTGGCAGACTTGCACACTGATACGTGCCTCTGCCAAAACTGCGGTCGACTGGTCCGGTCGACCGGACCAGACTGACACAGACTCGGTCGACTGTCCCGGTCGACCGGATCAGGTCAAAAATCAATTTTAAGAAAGAAAACAAAGAGGATTTTGATTTTAACAAAAATACTTTTGAACAGGGAATAGTATAAAATATAAAGATGTATCTGTAGGCAAAAACTTGTATGCAAAATATTTTTGTATAATTTATAAGAAATTATTTTGGAACGAGCATGTGCGCAAAAACGTGTGTGATAGAGCTTCAAACCTATCCACTATTCTTTAACATACTATAAACTGAAAAACAAATTACATGAAGACTTCTTGAGCTATCTTCAAGTCTTTGAGCCATCCAATGCCTTGCTAGTGCCTTCTCTTCTATGATCCTTCCTTGATGTGCAATATGCCTTCCTTGCTTTGTGGAACTTAGAAGTTCTTGCAATAGCTAAGCGAATGGTCTCTAAACATGGTACAAAACCTGAAACTCATCTTAACAAACTTGTTAGTACCAAATAGCTCTAATTTGGTTTGTCATCATCAAAACACAAAACAATTGGAGAGTGTAACCTTTTGGGCCAACAACATCTAGGTGCAGCCTAATAAAAGACGAATCTCAAACTTATGCTGTCCTAGTTCTTAAGTTGAAGTCATGAAAAGTCTTTTTAATATGCAACCTAGATTAGGATTTCTAGGTATTTGTTTAATCTTCTAGAAAAATTATTTTTAATACCTAGGGTTTCGATAGATGTTCCTTAATCAGATCTAGGCTTAACTGCTCTAGGGTTGCTTCAAGAGTCTCAGCAAACCACTAGAGAGATTTAGTTCTTCATTATTTTTTCTTTTTAAATTATTTATTTTTTTTATTTTTATTTAATGAAAAAGATTGCAAAGAAAAGGAAAAGAAAACAAGAAGAGATCGCAGATTAAAACTCCAATCAGAAAGATCACAAAATAAAATAGAATTGCAGAAAATAAATGAGAACAAAAGAGTGACCTTTATTTTAGATGAACCTCTGGTTACACAATCGTCTCCTTCTCCACAACGTACATGAATGAAAAATACAATCGTGCAGAAATTTAGAGAAAATAGCTAAAAGAAAACCCTAATACGTCTCTGGATGCTCTGTACGTTGCACTGCAGGGGGTATTTATAGGCGCAGAAGGAAGTAGAGTCCCATCACGATACTTCCACAAAAGTTGTTGCCCGGAGTCATCCAAAATGCCGCGGAAACGCGGCTTTTGCCGCGTTTCCGCGGCAAAGCTGTGGCTGTTGGCCACGCGCTTTGGCGCGTGGCCTCTCCTGGTCCGTCCATCTGAGCGCTTACTTCTGGAAGCTTGATCCTGGTTCTTTATGTTGGGATTTCGGGATAACTTAGTAATCAAGTTACCTTGATCTCAATTATCCCAAATCTCTTTTAAACGAATTTCCTTATCTCTGCACTCTTTTCATTCTCATCTGCAAGAGTTTAGGGTTGGGTAGAAGTCTATCCTTCCCTCATCTTTGATATTTGCAACTTTAGCCCTTTGTGTTTGCATTTTGACTTCTTGTAATTGCGCTTTTTCACCTGGGCTTCAAACATGGGCTTGGATCTGGGCTTTTGGGCTCTTTAAGCTTTATTTCTTATTAAAATAATACTTCGAGGCCTGCACACATTAAATAACGAAATATTAATAAATGTGCATTATAATATGAATAAATGTGCAAATGTGATGGTATATATGATGATAATTATGCATTTTTCACTACCTATCACACCCCACACTTATCTTTTTGCTCGTCCTCGAGTAAAAATCAAAAAGAAAGAGAAAAATCTAACCTAGCTAACTCACTTTCGTAGGAATCACGGTTGCACTTAGCATGTGCAACAAGCCGTTAAACCCCTAGGTTACCCTAGAGGACGAGTGTTGTCTCGTGAGGGTTTTCAGCGGATTACACCCACAAAATCCATAAAGGGTTTGTTTGGATGCAAGGAAGTGGGCGGAAGTAAGGAACTGGGGAAGTATAATTGCTCATTTCCCTATCTATCCAAACACCGGAAAAGAAAAATAAGAAAACCCTTTTTCCCTTTTTCATCTCTCTTTTACACAACCATTTCCTCACTTCCAGAGTGCTACAGTTAATTTTGTGGTCATGTAAATCTCATTTATAATAAGTTGTAGCATAAAACAGTTAATTTTTTGGTCATGTAAATCTCACTTGCATTCTAATTATAATCTATTTTTTATTTTTCTTAATTAATTTTTATTTTAATATTATTTTGCGGTCAACTTTGTGGTCAACTTTTCCACTTCCACTTTCCATTACCATCCAAACACCGGAAAAGACAAAACATTTTCCAAACCACACTTCCCAACACCATCCAAACACCAGAAAACTTACTACTCAATTCTCTTTTTCCTAAAGGAAATAAATCTTACTTCCTACTTCCTCACTTCACACCAATTCCTTAAATCCAAACAGGCTCAAAAAGGAAAATATTTGAATTATTATTGAAGAGACTAAGTAGTCTATAAGTTTTAGGATCCTCATTTTTATTCATTCTTCAAACCTGGTCTTTATAAAGTCAATTGTTATTCATTTTAGGTAAGGATTAAAATTGAATTTCTAATATAGTCTTTTTCGTTACCAAAAGTCATATGCACCCTTGTGAATCTAGGAATTCCTTAACTTGGACTCTCATGCCTCTTTAGTATTTTTATAAGATCATCTAATTTTCTTTCGTATAAGTATCAAGGCTTCTTGAGGCCCTCATACCTAACTAATTGACTATTAGATGTGTTAATATAATTTTTTTTTTAGTATGTATAACTCATCTAATTTTCTTTCGTATAAGTATCAAGGCTTCTTGAGGCCCTCATACCTAACTAATTGACTAATAGATGTGTTAATACATGTAAAATATTTCTCAGTTTTCTTAGGCTTTCTGATCCACCCATGTAGCGAACTTAAAGTCGTTGACTCCCAAACCGGTCGGCTTTAGGGCACCAGGTGAGAAAACACCCCGCGGACTCAAATTCGAATGAACTAGGCCACAAAACTAAGGACTTTTTATTTAGAACTCACCTTTAGGCGTGAATACTTATGCTTCTTGAGGCACATGTATCCAGCTTAATTGGTGATTTTTTTTTTTTTTTTATGAGGCACGAGGTCTCTGTCTTAGAATCCTAGATATGTAATAGGAATGCACGTTTCATTAAGGTAAAAATTAAGACTAACTAATTATTCAATTTCTCCTCCTATACCTAAAATTTAAACAATTTATTTATTTTGACCAAGTTTTTAGAAATCCTAATCATGATTTTCCTAATCCTTAAAACTAACTTAGATTTCTTTCAAAAAATAAGTCAAAGTATTATCCTTTTTATAAGTTTTTTTTTTTTTTTTTTTGCAAATGTTAGAACAAATAAAGAGAAAAAAAAAATTTTTATTAATTAATCTTTTCTATGTTAGTAAACCCTCCCCCACACTTATCTCATGCATTGTCCTCAATGTATGAAATGCATGAATGCATTAAGAAAAATGTAAAGAGAGGCAAAAAATAATAGTATACCATAATATGTACAACACATGTATCACTCTTACCTAGAGCTGCTTAGGATTCATCCCTCTAGCTCGTTTCCCATCATTCCAATGGGTTCTCTTTATAAGGCACAATGGGGAGACCAACATTTTTGTTTTAACTTTCTCTCCCCCCAGTTTTATCTTTTTTAGGCTCTTCCTCATCATATGTCCACCTCCATTATTTAAAAATTCATCACACCTTTCAGTTGGAACTTCCTTGTCGAGAAATTCTAGCTCAGTTCCGTACATCTCCTCAAAACTTAAATCAACACTTTTCCCTGGAAGTGAATAATTAACCAACATCTCCTTAATCGGTGTATCTAAACACAGGAGTTCTTCTTCAAAGAGACTTTCGAAAGTTAAGTCAATCGGAGTTTCTTGAACTATATTCTCTTGCGATATTTCAGTGCTTGGCTCTTTGAAGATACTTAGATCAAATCTTCGTTTTTTAAAGGGAACTTTAAAATTATAATCCTCAACATGTGTCATCTTATCACTAAAATCGCACTTATCCTCAAATAACTTGTCAAGAAATAGAGACTCATTTTCACTTTCTTTTCACAAATGTTCTCGATGAAGTTCACCTCAAATGTTTGGTCTTTTATCTTACGAGATTGGTTTTCCAGGTTGAAGACATTAACCTCTTTAGTCATGTTTCCAAAGGTCAACCTCATGGATCCATTCCTACAATTTATGATCGCATTTGCAGTTGCAAGGAACGGACGCCCTAGGATAACGGGAGTTTGAGACCGAAGAGTGGATACAGATTCGGTCTCCAGAACAACAAAATCTACTGGGTAGATAAACTCCCCAACTCGGATGAGCACATCAGTAATTTCTCCTTTGGGAATTTTTATGGATCGGTCAGCTAATTGGATTGTAACCTTAGTCAGACTAAGTTCGCCCAACCCAAGTTGTTGGTAGACTGAGAAGGGGAGTAAGTTGATACTTGCTCCCAAATCAAGAAGTGCATGCTTAATTGCAGTTTGACCTATTGTGCAAGAGATGGTGGGGCAACCAGGGTCCTTATACTTGACAGGGATCTGGTTGGACAATAGCTCACTAATGTTAGTGGCTAGAAAAACCTTCTTGGACACATTAGTCTTTCTCTTCTTTGTGCACATGTCCTTAATAAACTTGGCATACTTAGGGACTTGTTGAATTGCATCAAGAAGAGGTATATTGATCTTGACTTGATTAAAAATCTCTCGTACCTTATCCATTTGTGCACATTGCTTATCTTTAAGCCTATTTGGGTAGGGTGCGATGGGCTTGTGCATATCTTCGGCTGACTTGTCTTTTTTCGTGTTGTTGGCATCAAGTTGGGATGGAGTGGGATCAGGCAAGCTGAATGCTTGTTTAGAACTTGATGGTGTTGATACTTGGTTATCAACTTGTTTTCCCGACCGCAATGTATGAATCGCATTGCACTGACTCATATGATTTTCTTCAGCCAAGTGAGCTTGACTAGAGTTCCTAGGTTTGGGAATGGTTGACTAGGTAGAGTACCCTTTTGCCTTTCTTACTGATTCATTTGCATCTCTATCCTAGTCAAGACTTGAGCCAGTATGTCATTGCTTTTAACGAGAGTGTCCACCTTTCTTTCCATATTGGAGAGCCTTGTTTCCATTTGTGAATATTGGAAAGAGGGTGGAGGATTTTGATAGGGCGGATTTTGGAAATTGTTGGAGAATTTGGGCCTAGTTTGATCATTGTTACTTTGGCCCCATGACAAATTGGGATGGTTTCTCCAACCGGGATTGTAGGTGGGCGAATATGGATTGTTGGCGGGCGGATTGTTGGTGGGCCTTGTGAAGGCCGCACTCATATGTTTGGGCAAGCTTTGATGCGCGATAAAGACGGGACATTCCTCGAACACATGGTTCATATCTTGACAATAAGTACAGCCCACCGAAGATGTTGGGCTGACTTGGTTCACAGAGACTGGTTCTTTAGTTTCAAGAGCCTCTAGTCTTCGCATTACAGCAGCTAACTTAGCATCGGTTGCTATGTTGGTCTCAATGGAATGGATACCTCCTTTAGAAGAAGTAGGGTCATTAGTCCTAAGTTTTTCCGGAGTAGGTTCCCATTGGATGGTATTTTCAGCTAATTGCTCATACAATAACCATCCATCAGTTTCGTCCTTTTTCAGAAATCCTCCTTGGCACATGGATTCTAACAGCATTTTAGTTTGATATTCTAATCCATCATATAGAACTTGGCAAAGTCGCCATTTCTCTATCCCATGGTGAGGGCATTGGGCAAGGAGGTCCTTAAAACGTTCGAAGTATTTTCAAAAAGGTTCATTGGCTGTTTGCTTAAACTGGAGGATATTCTTCCTAATCAGTGCAGTCTTGTGAACGGGATAAAATTTCTTTAAGAAGGCCTTAATGAAATTATCCCAAGAAGATATTGAACCGGCCTCTAGACTGTAAAGCCATTTCTTTGCTAAATCCTTTAAAGCAAAGGGGATAAACCTAAGTTTGATAGCATCGTTTCCTAACTTAGGTATATTCATCATTTGACATACTTCTTCAAATTCCCTTATGAAGAAGTATGCATCCTCAGATTCAAGTCCATGAAATTTGGGAAGAGTGTTGATGTATTGTGGCTTGAGTTCATATGGGTCAACACTTTCGATAGTGAGCTGGATGCAAGAAGGAAGAGAGGTTCTAATAGGATAGAACCTATCTTGGAGTGACTGTGGTTGTGCCATGTGTGAGTCGGGCTTGAGCTCGGGTGGTGAACTAGTTCTAGTTAGCCTGGATGTAAGTGGGTCTCTCGACCAAGCGGTCATGCACAATCAGCAAACAAGTTCACCCAATCAATCAAAAAAAAGAAAAACAATCAAAAGTCCTAATCTAAGGTAAGCCTTGACCTAGACGACTCCTAACTTTAGACTGTCCTTAGGAGGTCTACTGTCGACGTTAACCACAAGCTAATCGGCCAGGTAGGTGGCAAGACCGGTGGGAGGTTTTCCGTCAGAGACGTTCCTTAATTAAATAACCACCGTTCTTCGGGCTTTCGGCCCTCAATCCCCTGCCTAGACACCGATTTGACAAGAGTTAATTTCGAACAATTTTCCTCCTTCGGTCAATCTCCTATTGAGTCCGAGTTAACCTAGGGCCAACGTCTAGTCAAATTTTACTTAAGGTTAGGGTTGTGAGTGTGACGGATATGATTTGTGGGCCAAGGAAGGGTGATGAAATCCCCACCTTATCTTGCTTATGGGTTATGCCCTTAAGATGAATTAGTGTACGTGTAAAGCGGTAGAAAAGTAATCACTCAAGAAAGCAGTAAACAACCAAGAGTGTTTCCTAATCTATATGCTATGCAAACGTACCTTATCGCCAGCACTCTTCAACAGAATTAAAAAATGTAAATAGACACGTGCCCTAAATGCAAGAGTCTAAAATTTTTTTTTATTTTCAACAAATGGGTTAATGTTATTAATTAGCAGTTGCAGAGTGATCACAGAGAAATAATATCACAGCAGAAAATAGAATTTTGCACTGCAGAGCAACCTGCAGAAAAATATATCAGTAGTCCACTACAATTGCAGCGGATTAGCGGCTTTTGCCGCGTTTCTGCGGCAAAGTTGTAGGTCCAGGTGCTCTGCCTTCGAGGGCAGAGGCACTGGATAGCTATATGTGCTTTCTGCTGCTCTGTTTTTATTTCCTGTTCTCTGTACCTGCAACAGAAAAGAAAGAATGATTAGAACGAGGAAATCGTGCCGTTCCTTCCCCGGCAACGGCGCCAAAATTTGATTGAGATTTTGATAATTGAAATAGAGTTCAGATTTCTTAGTCTCAATGCGAATCCGCTGTAGCTAGGGCTCAAGCGGGTCGTGATCCTCAGGGAAGGATGCGATGAAAGCTTTTCGACTCGATTCCTCTGTATGCTTCAAGTAAGAAAAGAGAGATTAGATCTGAGATAAAAAGATGATATTAAAATGTGGTTTTGCTGATCTTCTACCACAACCCTATTGCAAGTTAAGGAGCTAGATCTTCATCTTAAGATGTAGGTGATTCACCTTAGGTCATTACAAATAATTCAAGCAAGAAAAATCAATACTAGACTCTAGCTAAGTTACATTATTTAAAAGCCAAACTATGGTTCATCCTAACATCTAGGTGCAGCCTAATAAAAGACGAATCTCAAACTTATGCTGTCCTAGTTCTTAAGTTGAAGTCATGAAAAGTCTTTTTAATATGCAACCTAGATTAGGATTTCTAGGTATTTGTTTAATCTTCTAGAAAAATTGTTTTTAATACCTAGGGTTTCGATAGATGTTCCTTAATCAGATCTAGGCTTAACTGCTCTAGGGTTGCTTCAAGAGTCTCAGCAAACCACTAGAGAGATTTAGTTCTTCATTATTTTTTTCTTTTCAAATTATTTATTTTTTTATTTTTATTTAATGAAAAAGATTGCAAAGAAAAGGAAAAGAAAACAAGAAGAGATCGCAGATTAAAACTCCAATCAGAAAGATCACAAAATAAAATGGAATTGCAGAAAATAAATGAGAACAAAAGAGTGACCTTTATTTCAGATGAACCTCTGGTTACACAATCGTCTCCTTCTCCACAACGTACATGAATGGAAAATACAATCGTGCAGAAATTTAGAGAAAATAGCTAAAAGAAACCCTAATACGTCTCTGGATGCTCTGTACGTTGCACTGCAGGGGGTATTTATAGGCGCAGAAGGAAGTAGAGTCCCATCACGATACTTCCACAAAAGTTGTTGCCTGGAGTCATCCAAAATGCCGCGGAAACGCGGCTTTTGCCGCGTTTTCGCGGCAAAGCTGTGGCTGTTGGCCACACGCTTTGGCGCGTGGCCTCTCCTGGTCCGTCCATCTGAGCGCTTACTTCTGGAAGCTTGATCCTGGCTCTTTATGTTGGGATTTCGGGATAACTTAGTAATCAAGTTACCTTGATCTCAATTATCCCAAATCTCTTTTAAACGAATTTCCTTATCTCTGCACTCTTTTCATTCTCATCTGCAAGAGTTTAGGGTTGGGTAGAAGTCTATCCTTCCCTCATCTTTGATATTTGCAACTTTAGCCCTTTGTGTTTGCATTTTGACTTCTTGTAATTGCGCTTTTTCACCTGGGCTTCAAACATGGGCTTGGATCTGGGCTTTTGGGCTCTTTAAGCTTTATTTCTTATTAAAATAATACTTCGAGGCCTGCACACATTAAATAACGAAATATTAATAAATGTGCATTATAATATGAATAAATGTGCAAATGTGATGGTATATATGATGATAATTATGCATTTTTTACTACCTATCACAAAGCACGCACTTTTAACTATTGATTACAAAACATACACTTTTCGTGCCCGATCACCCCCTTTGGCCTATAAATACCCTGGGATTTCCAGAGAGAAGAGGAGGAGAGTTTTAGGGTTGTTTCTTTTCCATGTATATAAGTTGTAGGGTAGTTTAGGTTAGTTGTTCTTCTTCTTCCTCTTTTGTATTTTTCATTTCTTATAGATCATGTAATAGGGAAGATATTAGTACATAGGATGAAAGCAAGAGTGATTGTAAGGGTGACACTCTATAAAAAGTTCTCTCTTTATCTCTACTTATTTTCTTCTCTCTAACTCCTTTTACATGCTTAGCTAATTTTCTCTCATGGCAACTAACTACTAACCACTAAGTTGCTTATTCTTTACTTGATAATCCTCATAAATCTAATAGTCGTTACTTGGCCTTGCTCTTGCATGAGCCATTGATGGCTCATGATGATGATTCTAACACTCTAACATCCTAACTCTCTAACAAGCTAACATTATTTTATTCCATACTTGCTCTTGTTTAGTTTCTATGGTTTAAGTGTAGCTTGTACTTGTTGAGTTTGAATGTGATGAGTTATCTTATGGGTCATGCTTTGAAACGCTCTTGAATTAAGAACTAGTGATGGTCAAGGATACATGTAAGGCAACTAGCACTAAGAGGTTAGCATGGTTAGTGGAGTCATTAATAGTTACTAGCCATAAGTTTTTTGTTCCTTTTAATTTATTTTAGAAATAATTTCAAAAACCATAAATATCTTCTCTTCAATGTTTCTATCTTTGTTTCCACCATACACTTCTCTTTTCATTCTTTATTTTCTTTTCTTTTCATTTTTTGAAACATAGAAGAACCGTTAACACACACGTGAATATACCGGTAAAGCTTCTATCACTTTTCGTCCCTGTGGATTTGACCCGTTTAGCCTCTATGCTATAACGGAAGTATCGAGGAAGCCAAAGCAGATATTCTTAAATTCTAATTTCATAACAACACTTTTTGTGCACAGTTTTTTCCTGATCAAATTTTGGCACCATTGCCTGGGATGGAAACAGTTTGATTTCACGTTTTTATTAATTTTCTTTTTTGTTTTTTGTGTGCAGGTCGAATTTTTAGCATTGCAGAAGTTCACACTTGCTTTTATGTGATTGGGTAAATTCTTGTATATTGCTATATGTTGCTGCTAGTTTCTGTTAATATTACTTGTGCACTGTAATAATTTTAAGAACTAAAATATGAAAATTGGATGCTTTAAAATGGTTTAAACATTCACATTTAGGCATGTGTAAATTTCAATTTCAATATACTGTATTTTGTTCTTTTGTTATTGTGATCTTGACAGAGGTGTACATACTGCATTATATATAACTTAGGACAGACACTTAAGTGATTTACTCGCTTTTCTGTATTCATTCTTATCTATATTGCACACTTGCACGAATCGAAAAGTAAGGTCAAATACTAATACAACATAAGGTGGGGAAGTCATTACCCTCCCTTCGCCCAAAAATCACCTCCTTATTCATACAACCCAAGCCTAAATAAAATTTGCTAGACGTTGGCCCCTGGGGACACCTCGGACTCATTTAAGACATTAACTAAGGGGGAAGTTATTAGAATCTGACTCTTATCATATCGGTGTCAAAGGTTGAGGATTGAGAGGTGAAACCTTGATGAACAGTGGTTTGGCATAATTAGGCTCGTTGCTCCGGCACAGATACCTCCCACTGGTCTTGCCCCTACCTGGATGATTAACTTATGGTCAGATTCCTACAATATATCCCCCGTGGACAATCTAACCAATTAGGAGTCATCTAGATCTAGGTTAACCCTAGTATAGGCTTGTTTTTGAAAATTTTCTTTTTCTTTGTTTGTTTGTTTATTTGTTTGTTTGATTTTTCTTTTTGTGATTATTGTGATAAAATGGAATATAACTAAAATTTTTCCAACCAAATGAATTCATTTTTCACCTCAACCTCATTTGACTCGGATAACTCTGACCCAGCTATGTGCAACATGAACCAACCATGTAGGCCGGATTGGAATTATTTGACTCAATATTACCCATACCCCCAGTCTTATAATCAAAATTTTCAAAATAATTTCAACTCTTCACAGAGTCAATGGGGCACCTCCCCTGAGTCAAATTTTCAATCACCGTGTACACAATTTTCGCAATATACATTCCCGATTTTGCTTACTGTACTCTTTTTCCAGAACCACCCTTTGAAGAAAAATCCAATTTGGAAAGGAGTATGAAAGCCGTGCTTGAGTCCCAATAACAATTTAAAATTTGCTCAATTCACAATCATTCCCACATCAAACTACATGTACTCCTTTTCTAGAACATCCAATCGAAGAAAAATCTGAGTTAGAAAAGAGTTTGAAAGTCATTTGTGAAACAGCGCAACAATTTAAAAATATGTTGGACTCATCATCTCAACCAAATTTTCAAGAGTCATACTCATCTTTTCCAGTCGCACCGATCAAAATGAATAATCATCCATCCTCAAAATGAATATGAAACTCTTGCGTGAGTCCGAACAATAATCGCAAAATATGATAGACTCACGACTTCACTATAATTTTTAAAACCAACTTTCATACTCACCTTTTCAAGAAGAACTAATTGTAAAGAGTATGGAAGACATGATTCAGACTCAAAATTCTGTTTTCTGATCTATTAGTAGGTTAGATTCAATAATGAGTTAATTGATAAATGAGAATGAGGAAAGTCTTTCTTGTCAACCTTTGACCAATTATTATATCCCTAACTCTATCGATTGGACCCAAGAATCATGTATTTTGGAAACCAAGATTCAATTTCAGCACACCCATTTAAACTTGACCAAACTCGAAGTTTTGAATATCACATTGACATTTTGACAAGTTATCCCTTTCTTGAAATTGAAATTGAACATGAAAGTGATACTGAAACCTCAAGTTGGTAAATCCATTTCACTTTTGACTCAATAATGACTCTGGTATCTTTACCAGATTTTTTTCTCTATTCCAGAGTCAACATTGAATCCTGTTCTAGTACACCGGGAAATTGAATTACCAATATTTTACGATCACATTTCGTTATTAGGAAAAGTGTGTGAATATCAATTCTTTGGTTTGGACCCCATTTTTGAACCAATTTTGACTCTCACTTTTGAATCTCGAATTGATCTGAGTCAAATTCCCGAATCAGTATCGGTTTTTGTTCCTATTCCATTTGGGTCCAAATCAATTATCTCCCAAAATCACACTTCATTGTTGGATAAAGGTGTTGAACAAAATGACTCAAGAATTATTTTTGAAAATTAGAAATTGAATTGGGATAATTTTTTAAATAAGACCATTCACTCAATCAATATTTCGAGAGGTCACTGGTGGGTTCCTGCAACATCCACAATCTTTGGATTGGTTCACATTTATGGACCAATCAGACCACCCTCGGAACCACCACCCTGAGATAAATTTCTCTTCTTTATTTTTGTTTCATGTGTATACACATTCACACTATATTGAGGACAATGCATGAGATAAGCGTGGGGAGGATTTACTAACATAGTTAGTTTTATACTTCTTTTTAGAAAATTTTTAGATTTTTGTTTTATACAGAAACTCTTTTCTTTTCTTTTTACAAAATTTTTTGAAAGAACAGAAATAGTTTTGATTTATTTTTAGAAAAGTTAAGAGGATCTTAGGAATTAAGAAGACCTAAAATTATGAATTCTTAAACCGAGTCAACATAATAAATCTCGTTTAAATTTTAGAATAAGAAAGTAAGATTGGAAAGATAATTTGATCTTAAATTTTTTGCCTTAGATATATGCACTTCACACTTATACAATTTTTTGAGATTGAAACAAAGACTGAAAATGCTATAAAATGTGCCATATAAAATATATATAAAAATGATGATAAAATCACTTATTAAAGTTGGGCAGTTATGCCTCAAGAAGCATGATTATTTACATCTAAAACAGTGGACAAACACAAAATAATCCCCTTTAGTTTTGTGGCCTTGTTTACTCGAGTCCTAAAGCCTAAGGGATGTTTTCTCATATGGTTTCATAAAACCATCTGGCTTGGAAGTTACCAGCTAAAGGCTCACTAGCCGGGTAAGCTAGAAAGCCTAAGAAAACTAAGGGAAGAAAAAAATAATATAAATAAATAGTATGAAAGTTAGAGTCGGTATCCCAAAAAAAAACTTCATAGTTCACAAAGTGCATATTTTTTTAAGAGTTTTATGAAAGATCAAAGAATCGATTCAATTTTAAATTCTTATATTTAATTTATAATAAGATTTTGCATTTAGACTTAGTTTAAGGAAGAATAATTTCTGGTTAACTTATCACCTTGGATCACTTAAATTTTCACAAAAATATTTCTACACTTTTCATTATTTCATAATGCGTTTTCAAAATGCTAACATTTGGTTTCTTTCTTTATGAATTTTGTGGGTGTAATCCGTTAAAAATTCTCAGAAGACAAAACTCCTCCTCTAGGGGAAACTAGAGGTTTAACGGCTTGTTGCACAAGCTCAGTGCAATCACGTCACCTGTAAAAGTGGTGTAATAATCTTCTTAGTTCGTTTGTCTGTTTTGCTCAGGACGAGCAAAAGATAAGTGTGGGGGTGTGATTCGTCTCTAAAATTACATATTTCATATCACATTTGTCACGCCCCGCTTCTCAAAATACGATAGAAAGGAGATGCGACGCGAGTCGGCGACGCATATACGTAAGGAAAATACCTCACATATACGCACTAAGCCTTAAGTAACCTGAAACAAGGTATAAATCCCAACTATAATAAATCATGATTACTGCAATATCACATATAAGCATCCACGCATGATATCATATAAATAAAGACTGAAATAATAACTGAATCTGATATAACGAGAATCAGGAAATAATATAAAGGCAAGAAAGATAAGAATACCATAATCAAATAGGGAGAAGCTCCAGCTCTTCACGAAGCATACAATCTCATCAAACACCTAAACAATAGAAACAAAGCGTCCAATATCTGAACGTACAAATTCAGGGTCGTCAGAAAGCGACCTGGTGAGTATGTGTAAAGAGGAGAGCTCGTGCATATAAACAATGTGCATAGAATAATAACAAGATAAACTACAGTCATAAGATAACAAAATAACATGATAAACAACCAACTGAAGGATAAATGCATAACAACATGAATGAAGATATAAGGCAACTATTATAACTGTAAATAGTTGATACCAACATGTGTAACCTAGCATATGTCACTAGTCTGATTAGTTATTATGAATCTAACTAATGTAGTACTTAGTTGTGTCCCATACCACAGCCGTTTTCCCACATATCAAACAAAATTATCATTATTATAACTGTCTGCCAATGTAGTGCATGTATTTTGGAAGGGTACCGTGCATGCCCAGTACCACGGTCTAACACCCCTGGCGCTGAACCAGGATAAGCCGCAAGGCTCTAATATCTGAAGACCACAGCCCCATATGAAAAGAAAACTAGTGTGGCGCCGTAATCCGGGCATAGCCCTGACAACTGACAACTGAATAAGTAGTCAATACTACCTTGGTTCCCCATGATTGGTCACAACTCGGTACCATAATAAGTCCTTCCAAAATACGCGACATGCATCGTCAGGAAATTACCCCTGTTCCCCAGATTATGGGGTCTTTTATTAATAAGCAATTAATGAGTTATTATTAAAGAATAACTGATATCTCCAACAACTGCTGATGTCAATACTAGCTGATAATCTGACAACTGAGTAGCTGATAACTAATATCTGACATCTGAAATAGGATACTGGAGATATAGCCACAAACACAATGGTATCACTAACAACTAATAACTGATACAGATATCTACCAACTCCTATAAATTCTGAAATACATCACATGATCACCAACAATAATCTCACCAATAACTAATAAAGTGATGACTGCTATTTGATAACTCTGAAGTATAAGATCACTGATATCGAATAAATCACTATCACAATAGCTCAATCTCTGTTAATTGAAGTAATCAATAACTAAATATGAAGCACATGGCATGTCCTCGAGATCAACAAGTCAACAGATACCGAAATCATAACGAAGTGAGGGAATCATCCTCAAACAACATATGGTCTAGAATATCTACTTCTTATACTCAACATCAACAAAATATCATCTAAATAAATCTCAAATACTCAACTATAAAGCCAGTTACGTCAATCTCATCTTAATACAGATCAGGCTTCGTTATAAAGAATGTAAATCCCAGATCAACTCTAACTCAAGATCAATCCAAATCACGGTCCAACTTTCCTCACAACTAAGACTGAATCCAGCATAATAAACAACCAGTAAGAACTAATAAGAATATCAATATCCTGGTGATAAAACATCGAGTCTAGAAATGTCTAACATCAAATCACATCTGATCTATTATTTGTGGTATCTCTAAACCGTCTCATATCGGTGAAGGCGTCATATCTACTTGTCCACAATATCCAAAAGAGTTCCGGTCGAAAATAATCACTAAATACATGAATGTCAAATCTTCTAAACATAAACTATATCAACCTCAAGATCGAGCCGAGTCAAGTCACAGTCTAAGGCATGTCAAAACTAGGCCTAAACTAAAAGTGTCAAACTACCAACACATGAAATGACACTGATACAAGCTCATATCAACTATGTAATTAAAGTGAACAATCATAAATATCTCATGAAGAGGTACAAGTAATCAAACTGGTAAAAATATAATAGAAAGTCACATGAAATGATAAGTGTAACATGTAAACGCATACCGACAATGGTAAATAAGAAAATACACAAGAATGAACACTCACATGAAATGATGTGGTTTCGGAACTGAATCACCGTCTGGTCTTCACTACACGAACAAGTACTGATCTACAGATCATTCCATGGGCCGATCTTCGAATCGCCATGGTATCGGGTCCATAACGGGCACAAATCTGAATCAGGTTCGGGTCTCCTGTAGCTGGGTTCAGATCGCACCAAACGAATCCAAAACGCTGTAACACACAACCAAACACATACATATAAGCATAAATATATGCTACACCGACACGTGCACACAGACACATACGTGTATACCCACACACATACATATACAAGTATAAACATACATACACCCAAGCATTCACTCACAAACACACATCTCTTAATACATACATACATACACATGTGCATACATGCATACATACATACACAACACATACACACACCTACATCTAAACACATATATAACATATTAATAAACACACAATCACATGTGGAAAGGGGAGGCAATACACCCACATATCCATGTACCCACGCATACATGATACAGCACCCATACTCATCCATGCACACACTAAATAACTCACAAACACACATACTCATAAGCAATTAACACACATAAACTTAAATAAATAGATCACCCACTTATATATACACCAAAGTTACATATATAAAAAAAGAAGAAGGAGAGGAAGCTCACGCAACAGCCAAGGAGGAGGGGAGACAACTCACGGTGGAGGAGCTCGACATCAGGCTTGCTCCGGCACACCGGTGGAAGTCGCGGAGGAGGCAGAGGATGCCAGTAAGGACGCGGGCTGCCAGAGAAGTGCTCAAGGAGATCGGGGAGTCGCGGAGCATCGCGGAGGCTCGCCGAAGGCCATCGGGATGCACCATGGCTACTACTGTTGTTGGATCGGCCGTTGTGGGGGGCTGGTGGCGCACCATGGTGAGAGGGGGAGCTCGGGCATGGCCAGCCAAGCCAGCAGAGGTACGCAAGGGCTGTGCGCGGAGAAGGGTTGTTGGCTGTGCGTGGTAGCAGCCTGGACAAGGGGCGGATGCTGCTGGCTGTCGTGGTGTTTCCGACGTGTTGCCTGGGTTGCACAGGGAGGTGTGCTGGACTGGTGTGGTGGTTTTGGGAGGGGAGGAAGCGGACTGCGCTGGTGTTGGCACGGGTGCAGAGAGGAGAGCAGAGATCCGAGGCAGTTGGCTATCGTCGAGCGGCAACAGAGCACACCGGGTGGTGTAGGAGGCGTCAGGCCGCTGGAGATTGGGGTGACTCGGGCTCCGGGGCTTGCGGCTACTGGATGCGACAAGGAAGGAGGGCGGCTGATCATAGGGAAGATTAGGATTTTGATAATTAAGCTTAGGGTAATTAGAAGATGTAATAGGGTTAAATAATATAGGTATTGGTTAATGGGTTGATTGGGTTATGCTAATGGGTATAGATTGGGTTTCGAGTAAGATTCATGGGTAAATGGTAATGGGTGTGCTATTGTGTATGGATAAATGGGGATAAAAGGGAATCGGAAATAATGCTACTAATATTAATAAAACAAATAATAATATTAAAAATAACATAATAACAACAACAATAATAATTATAACTACCACTAATAATACTAATTAGTATAATAATAATTTAGAAGCAAATACCAACAATAAATAATTAGTAGCAATATTAATTGATATTGATCATAAGAATAACAATTATTAATAACAATCTTATGAAATAGTAATTAATCTCGAATACAATTTAGTCAATAAATATTAATAATAAGAATAACAATTTAGAAATAATAGAACTAGTAGTTATTACTAATAATAATTATGACCTATACATGTAACAAAATAAAATTATGAGGTACAATAATAATTTAATAAATAATAATAAAATGAAAGTAAAACAAAAAAAATTAAAACATGAACAAATTAAAATTACAGTATTACTAATTAGGGATATTACAACATTCTTACATTTATTCAATATTAAATTCTATTAATAACACCTCTCTTGTATGTTCCTAGGTCTATGGTGTGGAATGAACACTTTAAGCTTCTCTGCTATAACGGAAGTATCGAGGAAGCCAAGCACACACTCTTAACTTCTAATTTCAAAACAACACTTATCCTGCACGATTTTCCCCGATCAAGATGCGAGGTGATGGATGTGTTGAACGCGTAGAATTTGAAAAACACGCTGCTTTTGCAAGAGAAACCAACGGAGACTTCAGAAAAGGATAGGGACAAGATGAATCAAACAACGTGTACATCATCAAGTCTTATTTGATATAAGACATCAGGTATCATGTGATGAAAGAGATTTCTAAAAAGATGATTTGGGAGATCCTTGAGAGCAAGTATTTGACAAAAAGCATCAAGAATTGCTTGCATCTAAGAAAAAGGTTTTACCACTTCTAGTTGAAAAATGAAATCTCTATTGGTGAGCACGTGAACAACTATGCACCTTTTTGTAAACCTAGCTAACGTGGATGAGTTGATTAAAGATAAGGATAAGGCGTTGATTCTATTGAGCTCTCTTTTGGATGAAGAGTATAGGCTTTCGTTCTAACCTTGATCAATGGTAAGAATTCACTTAGCTACAATGATATGTAAGCTGCTCTTGTGAATCATGGGGTGAGGAGGAAGGACAAGACATCTTCTTTCAGTATCATAATAGCATAGGCGTTGATTGCAAGAGGAATTGGTTTCAATCACCAGAAGGGCAAGGGAGATGTTGGCAAGTCCAAGACCAATAATTACGAATTGGAAGAACCGTGTGCTTTTTGCAAGAACAAAGACATTGGAAGATTAATTGTCCAAGGCTCAAGAAGAATAAGGGACCAAAATCAGAGCCAAATATTACACAGGTAGACTCTTTAGTATTTTCTCTCTATTACTCCTTTAGTTTGCCACTCAGAAGTGTCTGAGTGGATTCTGAATACAAGTGCTATCTATCATGTTTGTCCCAAGTGAGAATGGTTTACTAGTTTCAGAAAACTAGATGAAGCCTTGGTGTCATTTTGGAGATAGACACGCATGCCATATAGAGCGGATATGTGCAGTACATATCAAGATATTCGATGGATGATGAGAGAGTTGCAGGATATGAGGTATATTCCTCAGTTGAAGAAGAACCTCATCTCAGTTTGAGCTTTGGAGGCACAAGGCGTGAGTGAGACTCTTGGAGAAGTGTTTTCAAGATATTCGGTGGCTCATTGGTTGTTCTAAAGGGCACTTGATGCAACAACTTGCACCAGTTACTAAAATTTGGTCGCCTCAGAATGTTTGGATGGCGATTCTACTAGGTTATGGCAAATGAGGTTCGGACATATTGGCATGGATTTTTTGCAAGATTTGCAAAGTAAGGACTATTGGAAGGTGCAACTATAGGCAATTTAGAATTGGTGAATAGTGTTCTGGATAAAGAGACAAATGTGAAGTTTGGCACTGCAATTCACCACACTGAAGGTCTTCTTGATTGTGTTCACATTAATGTTTGGGGTCCTACCAAGATTGCATCACTTGGAGGCCATCAGTACTTTATTTTTTTTTTTTTGGTTGATAATTGTTCTAAGTATTGTTGGGTATACTCTATGAGACAAAGATTTGAAGTCCTAGGTTTGTTCATGAAGTGAAAGAAGCTGATGGAGAATCATACTGGTAGGAATATCAAGCTGCTCTAATTTCATCATGTTTGGGAGTACAAGGATCAGTTTCTTCAATTTGGCCAGAATAATGGTATGAAGATGCACTTCACAATTCAGAAAGATAGGATTGCTAAGAAGATAAATCTTGCCTTGTTGGAGAAGATTCGGCATTTGTCGTCTAATGCATCATTACATGAATCATTTTGGGCTGAGGCTTTGGTGTATGCTAGCCATCTCATGAATAGATTATAGTCGACTGCGATAAGAGGTAAAACTTCATTTGATATTTGATCAGGTGGAACTGCTCAAGACTATAGTTTGCTCACAGTATTTGGATGTCCGGCCTAATTTAGAGTCAAAGATGACAAGTTTAATCCGCGAGCAAAAGGCAGAGTTCTTCTGTTGCAGGAGCATTTAATGCTTTGTAGTACAAAAGTAGGCTACTCTTGGGTTGAGCGGACAAATTCATCATTTGGGTAATATTTTTTGATCATTGTAGTGAGAAAAATGGTTTCTAATGTAGTGAATATGGAAGGAAAAAGATGCAAGCTCAAAAACTGTTCACATGTAACATCGAATTGAAAATCACCTAGAGGGGGGGGTGAATAGGTGATAATGCTAATCAATGGACAAATTTAAAAATTAAGATGTAACAATCACACACACAGATTCACAAGATGAATGAAAGCAAGTAAATATAGCAATAATGATGATAAGCAAGTAATGAGTGCAAGAATGTAAACCAATCGCAAACACAAGGATATGTTATCGAGGTTCGAGCACCCAGCTCTACTCCCGCCTTCCCCAGAAGGATTCTAGCTACTTCCACTATCTCAAAGAAATCACAATTACACCGGAGTACCCAACTCCACAATCTCGATTACAAGCAATTTCTGAGTAGTCAAAAGACCACAAACTCTCTCTTTCAAATGTCTCTTCCCTTACAAAGGTCCTTAGAGAACAATGAGTAGGAATGAAGCTCTTATTGTAAGTGAAGAAAGAAAATTAAATCAGAGAGTATTTCAAAAACCACTTCAGAAAATGAGAGAGAATTTCAGCACAAAAATCAAGAAACAAATCTTTTTTGAAAGCCTTAAACTTTTGAATTTTTCTTGCAAAAATTGTTGTAACCAATTCTCCCCAAACACCCCTATTTATAGGAGAGGGCTAGGGTTTAGGGATAAAACATAATTAGGATTAATCAGAGAGTATTAGGTTTGAAATATATCCCTTAAACCAATTTAAACACAAGAAGACAAAATAAAACAGCTCATTAAAAACTGCCCGTTACTGTTCAACGGATAGTTCGGTCGACTGGCGGTCGACCGCACGTTCAAAATTATGACCGTTGCAGGCCAGCGGTCGACCCAACCTATCCGAGAGCAGACTGAGTTACAGTCGGTCGACCGTGCGGTCGACCGCAAAAACGTGCACACTGATACATGTACACCCAGAGCTTCAGTCGACTGGCCGGTCGACCGGCCAAACCTGACATAGGTCCGGTCGACTGTCCGGTCGACTGTCTCAGGTCAAAAAACCAGGTTTTGGACAGAAAATTAAAAGGGATTTTGATTTTGACAAAAATACTTTTGAACAAGGGATTAGCATAAAACATAAATATATATCAGTAGGCAAAATCTTGTATGCAAAATATTTTTGTATAAATTATAAGAAATTATTTTGGATTAAGTATGTGCGCAAAAACGTGTGTGATAGAGCTTCAAACCTATCCACTATCTTTAACAAACTATAAAACTAAAAAAAAAATAATTAAAGACTTCTTGAGCAATCTTCAAGTCTTTGAGCCATGCTTTCCTTGCTAGAGCCTTCTTCTTCTATGATCCTTCCTTGATGTGCAATATGCCTTCATAGCTTTATGAACCTAGAAGTTGTTGCAATAGCAAGCAATGCCCTCCAAACATGGTACTTATCCTGAAACTTATCTTAAGCTAATTCATTAGTACCAAATAGCTCTTATTTGGTTTGTCATCATCAAAACACAAAACAATTGGAGAGTGTAACCTCTTGGGCCAACAATCTCCCCCTTTTTGATGATGACAAAACAAATAGGCTATAAACAAAAATATAGGGGAGGAGAAAACTCCCCCTCAAATATGCTATATGAAAAACACAAGAATTTATTGAAAACAAAAAAAAATGCTCTAGATACTAATTGAAACAATAATGAAAATCACATACTAACAAAACACAAGAATTCTCAAAAACGCATGAAAACAAAACAAGACAACAAAAAACATATATAAACTCATATAAATCATATGGAACCAAGAAACTCATATAAACTCATATGGAACCAAGACCATATAAATTTATTTTTGTCCATGTAAACTTATTCTCCCCTTTTTGTCATACATCAAAAAGGGTTAGGAATCACATGTCTATTCAATAACACAAACATTAAGTTCTCCACAAATAAACGAAAATCTAGCAAAATCAAGTGGTTTAGTGAAAATATCGGCTAGTTGTAAATCCGTAGAAACATAATCAATATCTATATCTCTTTCTCAAAATGATCTCTAAGAAAGTGATATCTAATCTCAATGTGCTTGGTCTTACTATGTTGATTTGCATTCTTAGTCAAGTGTATAGTACTAGTATTATCACAAATATTTTTATATGATCAAAATGCAAATCAAAATCAAGGAGAGTATGTTTCATCCAAAGGACTTGTGCACAACAAGCCCCCGCGGCAACATACCCGCCTCGGCGGTTGAGAGTGCTACGGAATTTTGTTTCCTAGAGGACCATGAAAAGACAATTACCAAGAAATTAACATGTCCCACTAGTACTCTTTCTATCTACTCTACAACCCGCATAGTTGGCATCCGAATAACTCGTCATTGAGAAATCTCCGGTTTTCGGATACCATAGACCCATCCCAATAGTGCCCTTAATATAACGAATAATGCGTTTTACCGCAATAAGATGGGACTCTTTAGGACACGATTGAAATCTAGCACAAAGACACACACTAAACATGATATCCGGCTACTTGCCGTTAAATATAAAAGACTTCCTATCATGCTTCTATATAATTTAATATCAACATTTTTACCTTGGTCATCTTTATCAAGCTTGGTTGTAGTTGCCATGGGAGTGTTGCAAGTCTTTGAGCCTTCAGTCCAAACTTCTTTACGAGTTCCTTTGCGTACTTGGCTTGACTTATGAACGTCCCGTTTTGCAATTGCTTGATTTGGAGTCCAAGGAAGAAATTGAGCTCACCCATTGAAGACATTTCAAATTCAAGTTGCATGACCTTTCAAAATCCTTGCATAAAAGCTCATTAGTGGAACCAAAAATTATATCATCTACATAAATTTGCACAATTAATATATCATTATCAACATGCTTAGTAAATAGAGTTGTGTCTACTTTACCTTTAACAAAATCATTTGAAATTAGAAAACTAGAAAGCCTTTCATACCAAGGTCTAGGAGCTTGTTTCAATCCATATAAAGCTTTATCAAGTTTGAAAACAAAATCGGGATGAATATGATCAACAAAACCGGAGGTTGAGAAACATAAACTTCTTCATTAATAAAACCATTCAAAAATGCACTTTTCACATCCATTTGAAAAAGTTTAAAATTTTTGAAAGATGCAAAAGCTAGTGTCATCCGTATGGCTTCAAGCCGTGCTACGGGTGCAAAGGTCTCCTCAAAGTCAATTCCTTCAACTTGAGTGTAACCTTAGGCCACTAACCTAGCTTTATTCCTAATGACATTTCCAGGACTCATCGAACTTGTTTTAAAGATCCACTTAGTACCAATTATTGGTCTATCGTGGGGCTTAGGAATAAGGTGTCAAACTTGGTTGCGCTCAAATTGATTGAGTTCCTCTTGCATGGCAAGCAACCAATATGGGTCCGTCTCGGCTTCGAGAATGCCTTTGGGTTCAAAATGAGAAATGAAAGCAAAGTTACCACATAGGTCATGGAGTTTGGAGCGTGTTGTGACTCCTTTAGATGCGTCACCTAAGATGAGCTCCTTAGGATGATTTGAAGCGTATCTCCAAGCTTTAGGAAGCGGTTTGAGAGCTTTCCTCTTTATCCTCTTGAACATCACCAATTGATTCTTGCTTTTCTTCTGAGCGGGTGAGTCCTTCAAGGATAGTCTCTCCATGTCTTCACCTAATGGTTCAATCTCTACAACATTCTCAACAACCACATTAGATTCTTCAAACTTAACATGCATGGTTTCTTCAATAGTAAGTGAAGATCTATTAAAAACTCTATATGCTTTGCTAGTAGAAGAATATCCAACAAAGATAGCTTCATAAGCCTTAGCATCAAATTTACCCAAATTCTCTTTAGTATTTAAAACAAAACACTTGCATCCAAAACTTTAAAATATGAAACATTAGGTTTTCTAGAATGATACATTTCAAAGGATGTTTTGGAAGAATTTTTACACATATAAATACGATTTGAAATATAGCATGCGGTGCTTACGGCCTCGGCCCATAAATATTGAGGGAGGTCATATTCACTTATCATTGTCCTAGCCATCTCTTGAAGTGTTCTATTTTTCCTTTCTACAACTCCATTTTGTTGTGGAGTCCTAGGACAAGACATTTCATGCTTGATTCCCTTTTCATCACAATAAGTCATGAAGAGTTGGTTAACAAACTCACCACCTCTATCACTCCTTATTTTCAAAATCAAAAAAACCTTTTTCTTTTTCAACCCTTTTTCGAAAGATTTTGAAATATGAAAATGTTTGATCTTTACTTTGCAAGAAGAAAACCCAAGTGAAACGGGAAAAATCATCAACTAAAACAAATGCAAATCTACTACCATTTAAACTTTTAGTTTGTGTTGGTCCAAAAAGATCCATATGAATTAGTTCTAAGGGCCTAGTAGTCATGATATCCTTAATTGGTTTGAAGGAAGACTTGGTTTGTTTCCCAAGTTGGCACGCACCACAAATGCGGTCTTTCTCAAACTTCAAGCAAGGTATACCCTTTACTAAATCCTTAGAATTAATTCTAGCAAGATGGTCAAAAGATGCATGTCCTAATCTTCTATGCCAAAGCCAAGAATTTTTATCAAAAGCATTCAAGCATTTAGTAGAACAATCTAAATTAAGCATGTCAATAATGTAAACATTATTATCACGAAAACGGTAAGAATACAAACATCAGATTTAACATCAAAAATCTTGCAAGAAGAATCATCAAAAATAACTTTAAGTCCACGGTCACAAAGTTGACTAATGCTAAGCAAATTATGTTTAAACCATCTACTACTAAAACAACTATCTCTATAATAGGAGATGCACCAATTTGAATGTTACCTATACCGATGATAGTTCCTTTGGAGTCATCCCGAAGGTGACGGAGCCACCTTCCATGTACCTTGATAGGGTTGTAAAGTTGTTGATATCCCACGTCATAGTCTTGAACAACCACTATCAAGGTACCACCGCTCCCTACGTCTTGGAGCCTTGGTGTGTACCTACATCAAATAATTTAGGACTTGATTTTGGTACCCACATTTTCTTGGGTCCTAGGGGGTTAGTTTCATTAACCCAAACAATATTATTTGATCTATTAACTTGGTCATAGCAAAATTAGCTAAATGTCCATTCTTACCACAATATGTGCATCTATATACTATACCATATTTGAAAGCATAATGAGTGTGTGATTTGTGAACATGAGAGTTGTGAGCATAAAAGATTTAGCATGTGTAGTGTGCGTGAGCATGAGAGTAGACTTAACATGTGAGGTGTGCTTTTTAGAAATCATGTTCTCAAGTTTCTTTGTATTAAAAGCACAATCATTTTAAAACTTTTCAAAATCATTTATTTTAGATTTAAAGAAGAAATTTCTTTTTCATCAACAATAGGGGATTTTCCCTTACAAGAAACCTTGTAGACATTAAACTCATTTTGAAGAGAAATAAGATTAGAAGAAATATCATCTTTTTCTTTAGAAACCATAACAAATTGATTTTAAGAAAAGCAATTCTTTTTGTAATTTAAAACATTCCATCTTTTTATTGTCATAAGTTTCAGAAAGTTCAACAAAGGCATGTACAAGAACTTCCTTACTTAGTTCATCATCTTCATCATCATGAGATTGAGGGGTTACCTTAGGAGTGTTTGCCATGAAACACATGTTCGCCGTATCCACCTCTTCTTCGGACTCGCTTTCCGAATCCCACGTTGCCTTGTATGCTTTCTTTTCCTCCGGCTTCTTTGGCTTGAAGGAGGAAGTCATCTTCTTCTTAAACTCCGGGCAATCCGCCATGATATGTCCGGGTTTGCAGAAATTGTAACAAATGATCCTTCTCTCTCTTTGCCTTCAAATTTTCCTCCAGAAGTTGAGCTTGTTCTTCCGGTATAAACTCTTGACATTCCGCACAAGTAGAGTTAGCTCCTCATCATCTTCTTCGTCTTCTTCATCGTCATCATTGGTGGATGAAGTCTTGAAGCTATGGATTTCTTCTTTGAAGTAGTGGCCTCTTCTCTTGCCTTCTTCTCCATCTCATGGGTCTTTAGGTTCCCAATGAGACTAATGAGGTCCATCTCGTCCTTGTCGTTCAATTCTTTTAAGGTGGTGGCCTTTATCTCCCATGAAGAGGAAGAGCCCGAATCACTTTCCGCACCTTTTGATCGTTGGAGATGTCATCACCTAAGGAAGAAAGACCATTAGTGATTTAGTAAACTTGTAATCATACTATCAATAGACTCATCATCAATCATTTTAAATGACTCATATGAGACCTCAAGAGATCTATCTTAGCTCTCTTGACTTGTGAAGTCCCTTCGTGTGTGACAATAAGTGTTGCCAAATCTCATAGGCGGATTGGCAATGAATTACCCGTGTAAGGTCATCCTCATTCAAGGCGGTTAGTAGGGAGTTTTGGGCCTGGAGTTAGCCTCGTATTCTCTAAAGTTGAAGTCGGTCCAAGTGCTATCATCACCATCGGGTGCTACATAGGGTTTGGTCAAGGACTTGGCCACTAAGCTACCCAAAAATTGCAAAAATATAGTCATCCTAACCTTCCAAATAGGGAAATAAGTTCATTAAATTTAGGAGGAGTTTTAATGTTATCGGGCCATGTTTACTAGTGTATGAATGTATGAATGAAAATGTTAATAGCAAATTTAAGGATCTCTCTATGGATGTTAAGCCAAAACCTAGAGACCAAGCTCTGATACCAATTGAAAATCACCTAGAGGGGGGGTGAATAGGTGATAATGCTAATCAATGGACAAATTTAAAAATTAAGATGTAACAATCACCACACAAGATTCACAAGATGAATGAAAGCAAGTAAATATAGCAATAATGATGATAAGCAAGTAATGAGTGCAAGAATGTAAACCAATCGCAAAACACAAGGATATGTTATCGAGGTTCGAGCACCCAGCTCTACTCCCCGCCTTCCCCAGAAGGATTCTAGCTACTTCCACTATCTCAAAGAAATCACAATTACACCGGAGTACCCAACTCCACAATCTCGATTACAAGCAATTTCTGAGTAGTCAAAAGACACAAACTCTCTCTTTCAATGTTCTCTTCCCTTACAAAAGGTCCTTAGAGAACAATGAGTAGGAATGAAGCTTTTGTTGTAAGTGAAGAAAGAAAATTAAATCATAGTATTTCAAAAACCACTTCAAAAAATGAGAGAGAATTTCAGCACAAAAATCAAGAAACAAATCTTTTTTGAAAGCCTTAAACTTTTGAATTTTTCTTGCAAAAATTGTTGTAACAATCTCTCCCCAAACACCCCTATTTATAGGAGAGGGCTAGGGTTTAGGATAAAACATAATTAGGATTAATCAGAGAGTATTAGGTTTGAAATATATCCCTTAAACCAATTTAAACACAAGAAGACAAAATAAAACAGCTCATTAAAAACTACCCGTTACTGTTCAACGGATAGTTCGGTCGACTGGCCGGTCGACGCACGTTCAAAATTATGACCGTTGCAGGCCAGCGGTCGACCGCCGGTCGACCCAACCTATCCGAGAGCAGAACGAGTTACAGTCGGTCGACCGTGCGGTCGACCGCAAAAACGTGCACACTGATACATGTACAACCAGAGCTTCAGTCGACTGGGCCAGTCGATCGGCCAAACCTTACATAGGTCCGGTCGACTGTCCGGTCGACAGTCTCAGGTCAAAAACCAGGTTTTGGACAGAAAATTAAAAGGGATTTTGATTTTGACAAAATACTTTGAACAGGGATTAGCATAAATATAAATATATATCTATAAGCAAAATCTTGTATGCAAAATATTTTTGTATAAATTATAAGAAATTATTTGGATTAAGTATGTGCGCAAAAACGTGTGTGATAGAGCTTCAAACCTATCCACTATTCTTTAACAAACTATAAAACTAAAAAAAA
Organism: Agave tequilana; assembly: GCA_038442645.1. Lineage (NCBI taxonomy): Eukaryota > Viridiplantae > Streptophyta > Magnoliopsida > Asparagales > Asparagaceae > Agave > Agave tequilana. The sequence continues at coordinate 162 of JAVJIF010011109.1, read as the reverse complement.
ATAATTAAAGACTTCTTGAGCAATCTTCAAGTCTTTGAGCCATGCTTTCCTTGCTAGAGCCTTCTTCTTCTATGATCCTTCCTTGATGTGCAATATGCCTTCATAGCTTTATGAACCTAGAAGTTGTTGCAATAGCAAGCAATGCCCTCCAAACATGATACT